>BMAO01010581.1:0-212826 GCA_019973975.1 Trichonephila clavata | reverse complement strand
CCAAACTCTGCAGCCACACTTGTCACACTGCGAGCAATTCCAAACTCTGCAGCCACACTTGTCACACTGCGACCTTCCTCCAACTTCCCAATGATTCGACCTCGGGTAAAAGCATCCAGATGACGTCTAACAGATGATTATTCGCCATTTTTCTCGCTGAGGCAGCAACTCGGTGTGATTTTAACTTCTATACGGTGTGTGCAATCTCTTTGCCAAAAATACTAATCTTACACCGACAACATGCTTTACTACTCAGACACTCCCCCATTACGTCTACCTGCATATCTGCGCATGTGCTACGTACATCACCTCACTTAATCTCCTGATTGTCTTTCTGTCCGCTCTGCCTCTTCGTTCAGCTGATATGCTAATTTTTCGACTTCGTCCTTAATTTTTGCACACCAGTATATATAGCAAATGTGCAAAATTGGATAAAAATTTTAATATTTGCAAGTACATAATCTTGTGCAAGTACTAGTCATTGTTATGCTAGTGAACCTGATTAACAAATCATGGAAATGAAAATTAATTCACAAGAAAAAACACAATTTCGGACACTTCAGCTAATAAGAATACTCTAAAGAAAAGGAGTCGTAAAGAATAAGTTAAGCGATATCTTTTTTTTCTTTCGCAAGAATTTGAAAACGAAAATTATTTTACAGTTTTCGTGTCTTTCTTAATGTATAGTTTTTATTTAAGTTACCAGGTTATCTTTCGACTGTTATTAGAGAGATTTTCCATTTTTAGTAATACCATAAATACTCTCTAATGTTAAAAGTTATTTACTTCGTTTATTCAGACTCAGGTTGATTTTGTATTCAATTATAAGTTTAATGTTTAAATATTTTTATGTGATGTGTATAGGTACATTATGTTTGATTTTGTATTCCTTTGTAAGATCTGGCTTGGGTCCAAGACCTGACTTTGCGAGGGGGTCCTTAATATTTTTCCGTTACACCACTGCAGCTATTAAATAGCTCATTATCCTTTTTAAGTAATTTTTATATGTTTTGATGGAAGACCGATGCATCTTCCTATCAGAATACAGTCTTAACCGTTTGGGTCTTAAGCAATAATAACAAAGATTCTTGCGTGTTTTTATATTAAACAAGATATCAATCATTGGCATGGCCAAGTAATTTTTAGCGCGTTTTCACATGTTGTATTCTACAATAATGCAACTAATGAACTTTTTACTAACAGAAAGTGTATATATACTATGCTTTAAAAAAAATATTAAATTTAAATATGATTCGGCTCATCTAGGGCAAAAATGCAGAAAAACCGAGGCCAATCGGTTGCTTATTGGCTGAGAAAAAGGTACGACAAAATATGGAACGAAGACGAATTTTGCGTGCTAATATCGCTTTTTTTACACTATGTGAAAAATGCGCTAAAAAAAAATTAGTCAGATTTTGGTGGATATAGCGTGATTTGCTTAGCGCCAATTTGGCTGTGGTGATGCTAATACGTAAGAATACAAAGGCTAATACAAATTTTTATTTATATATGAGGTTTTCTTTTTGTTAAACTGAAATTAGTGATATTATCAATATACAGTTGCACTTGGGCTATGTATAGCGTGAAACTAATTCATCACCTGAATATCATTCACCGCAGTCAAAGCGGCTCTTTTTTCACCAAAATTTGATTTTTTCCAATATAAGATACATAAGAATCTGTTACTTTGATATTGTGGTGCAAATTTTGCTGTGATAACGCCAATACATAAGTACCCTTTTCCTTAATTGGCAGATTCCATATTTTTCCATTGTAACAAAAAAAAGTAGACAAATGCACGTGAAGAAAATGACAATTCAAACTAATTGAGATCAACAGATTGTCAATATTGTGATTTTAAGTTAGAATTTCTATTCACTTATAAGATTTTGCTTATGGTAGTTTCATCAAATCTTAATTTATTTATCTTTTGGTTTGATATAATATTATAATTTCTATACTATGTGTAAGGTTACTTTTATATTTATTTGTTTCTTTTATTTCAATTTTAAATATTTAAGATTTTCTGTTATGTGTTTTTTTGCTGTTCAAAACTGTTTATGGCAATTTTATCAAAATTAAGGCTTACTTTTTCTGTTTTAGATAACGTTTTAATTTAAATGATGCTATAATTCCTATTTCAGTGTCACAGTTTTATTTTTCTGAACTATCCTTTTCTTGCATATCATTGTTGGTACAGTGATTATGTGATACAAAGACTCAAAAGTCTATTTTTCAGCCGAACAATAATTTGCGAGACCTTTTGTAAACAGAATCATAGATCATGATTACCTATTCATTACACAAATATCAAAGGTTTTGTTTTTTTTACAATCAATGAAACTACACCTTCACTTCTTACCAGAATTTTTTTTTGTCATGTCCATTTGTTCACAAAAAAAAAAACATGTTAGAAAAATTATGGATGAACACGGAAACTATGGATGCGATTAAATGCTCATCAAAGTAATTTTCCTTCTGACAAAATCTGTTCATATGCAGATTGTATATATACACATGCATTGTATACATTTTTTACATATAAATGTTGTATATTTTAGAAAATGACACTGAATTCAAACTAATTGCTCTTAACATGTTGGTAATATCGTGAAGATAATGCTTCATATTTATGAGGAACCAGTATATATATATATATATATATATATATATATATATATATATATATATATATATATATATATATATATATATATATATATATATGTACCATGTTGTTTTTTTTTGCGTGTCGCTGTTTTTTGCCTTATGGTCCTTATGACCGATAAGAATTCATCTTTGTTTTAAATGAGAAAAGTCATAAATTTAACAAAAAGCTATTTGCTGAAACTATGATAAGGTGACCTTGAAATAATATTCTCATATTTTCTTTGGAATTCCATTTTGACCACATTTTTCGTCATGACTTAACTTTGCTACTGGCAATCTTGCAAATCAGAAAACTGTTTAATTTGTGATCGTAAAAATTTTTGCACAGAAAAAAGATGCACCTTGAAAAGATTTTTCTCAATATTTTCCCTCTGGATTTCTTTAAATTCAGAGTTGAAATGATTTTACGTCTCGTGCTATCATGGTTTAACGTTGCTTCTTATTATCTGTTACTCACATAGTTTCTTTGGAGATCATATGCATATTTTATTTTATACTGTCCATATAGGATATATATATTATGTACTCATCATTTATGTACTCATTCTTTTGCTCTTGCAATCAAATAATAATTTTTAATAGAAATGTTGCAGAAAAGTATGGTTTCAATAATTAATTTTTTAGCAACATGGTTTATTATTTGTTTCATTCAGTACTGTTGTTTGTTCTGAACTATTTCAACGGAGACCTGTTTTAGTTAGATTTTGATTTTAGTTCATACTAATTAAAGGCTTTTAGTATTTAATTACATCTAATACTGTATATTAGATGTATTACAGAGATGTTAGATAGTATTATATGAGGATAGTATTATATGAGGACTAATTTAATTTTTTTTTTAGTTGAAGGCTTCCTAATATTTCTTATTTATGATAGCATTTAGTGAATCAGTTTATCATTAATTTTTTCTTTCAGTTCATCTATTGCAGGTTATTTCACCCATAGTTCCATAGCAGAAACTCACTACTGCTATCACTTTTCTGTAATCTTTATTTATATTTGCTTTGAAAAAAATATTTTTAACTTTTGGTTATACTACTTTTTATACAGGGTTTTACCCTCACTAAAAATATTGTAATTCTATAATAGATAAATTTTTGTTTTTAAAACTTAACCAGTGCGAAGAACGGGCATTTCAGCTAGTATATATATAAGATTTGGCTTGGGCCCAAGATCTGACCTTGCGGGGAAGGGCCCAGTTATTTTCCGTTACGCCACTGGCTGAGACCAAGGAATTTGTTCGTTATGTAAGAAAATTTTAGCTTGATTGATGTTGAATCTCTTAGTGAAGAGGACAGCCTCCGTTTTTGCAACATTAAGAGCAATTTTCCACCTGGAGAACCAATCCTCTAGCGCTAGGAGGTGTCTGTTGAGTGCTCTGGCAATGAGAATAGGCTCTTTGTGAGTCGCAGGGCCGCCGCGTGGGGGTGGCAAAATTGTTCACCGCACAAGGGCGCCTGGGGAAGGGGGCGCCAAAATTTATAGTACTTATAGTTTTTTTTAATTTAATGATACTTAAACAAAAGTTGTTAATAAAAAACTTTTAATTTTTAAACTTTATATTTTAATTTAATTTTGTTTTCGTTTCTGCGGATTGTTTTCGTTTGTTTAAAACACAATTAGATTTCCGATACGAACAATAAAAACACGTTCCGTGTGGAGTTCGCACTATTATACGAAACGTGTTCAAAATCTAAGAATTTGTAACATGTAAGAACAGGAATCGGGAATGATTTGTATCGGTATAAATTTTTATTCATTATATGATGAGAAGAGGTTGTGGCTCAACGTCTTTGTTTTGTTTGCTTTTTGTTTGCAATGATAGTATATATACATTTTTAAAATTATGTAAATCGCTTGGTTTTTCTTCTCCAAATCATATTTTGCTTCATGTATTGTTGTTAAATAGTTCTCAAAACTCGAAATAAAATTTTTATCGCAGCGTTTCTCAAACTGTGGGGCGCACCCTCCAGGAGGGCGTGATAACCGTACTTGGGGACGCGAACGTATTGCGAAAAATTGAAAGCAAAAGATTTAAAATAATTATCAATTTGATAAAATGTATACAATTTAAAATAATTACAAAGTAAATACATCTTATATAATAAAAAATAAAATACAAATTCCCACTGATATTATACTCACACTTATTATTGTATCAGTACTACACAAAGTATTTGATAATTAAGTTATCAATATTCAATTAAAAACAAGTTTAGTAATTACTAGTGACTCCCCTGGTCTTGTCATATACAAAACATTTATCTTGATAAATAGTGCGGTTTATAATTAAAGTCGTATTGTATCGTAATTAGGGACGACTCAAGGCATGGGCCAACTGGGCCCGGGCCCAGGACCTCGCTCTCAGTGGGGGTCTCATTTCGTTCTCGACTCCATCTTAATAAGATCATGATCCGGATAATTTTAATGTCATCAAATATTATTCCTGTACATTCCCTCCGAAAAACAGTTAATTTCAATTGACAAAAGTGATGACTGTATTATTATGTGATGACCATTGTCCAGTAGCGTAACCCCCCGCTACCAAGCCCGCTTTTCCGCTTAGGCACGCTAGGCACATGCCTAGGGCGCAAAAGATTTGGGGGCGCAAAAAATTGGAGGGTGAAAAAAAGAGAACAAAAATTTTAATTACAGAGAACGTGCAACCGCCCAGTGTTTATTAAAAAGCCAATTATTCTCTTTCGTTTTTATATCTAAATTATCAATTCTTCGTTTTTCACTGTTGGCCAAATTATTATGTAAATCGCTTGGCCTTTCTTCCCCAAACCATATTTTGTGTCATGTATACCTGTTATTAAATTGTTCTCAAAACTCGAAATAAAATCTTTATCGCAGCGTTTCTCGAACTGTGGGGCGCGCCCCCTAAGGAGGGCGTGATAACCCTAATTGGGGGGGGGGAAGCGCGAGTATATTACGAAAAATCGAAGATAAAATATTTAAAATAATTATCAATTTAATAAAATAATTTGCAATTTAAAATAATTACAAAGCAAAATATACTCTTATATAATAAAAAATGAAATACACATTCAAACTGATATAATATGCACTACTTATAAATGTATCAGTTCTGCAGAAAGTATTTGATAATTAATTTATCAATATTCATTAAAAAAAATTCAGTAATTACTAGTGATTCTCTTGGGCTTGTCATATACACAATTTGCATACAAAACTTAATATTTATCTAATTAGTGCGTTTATAATTAAAGTCGTATTGCATCGTAGTTTTACCATCAAAGTACATTATAATTGCATTCAGTACATTGTTATTGTAAGAAGTGGGACGCGATGAAAATTATGACAGAAAATTCGGTCGCAAATACTGAAAGTTTGAGAAGCACTGCTTTATCGCGATCTACAACACTCTTTTTGGTATCATGAATTCCTTTAGATTCTAAGCAGGATATCTATACACAAGGGCGTGAGTGAGTGAATGTAGGGTTTAATGGCGCAAGAGCCGATTTCGGCTATATTGCGCCAAACATTTGTTTAAACTTCCATCAAAATTTTAAAAAACAAAGTCAAAAATTAAAATTATTAAAACACACAGTCAAAAATTTAAATTAATGACATGATTAATATGTATAGATAGGAGCTAAACTTCATTAAAATCGTATTAAAAATTCATTTAAGTGTTACACTATGTTAAAACGCTAAAAAGTGAAATTAAAAATGTCGAAAATCATTTAAAAATACATATTCCACATCCAAATCTTCTCTGTAAAATTTAATTTTTGCGATTTCTGGTGAGGGTCAAGAAATGTGAAAAACCATTACGATTGTGACAATCTACCAAATGTTCGTCTACATCATAAATAATCATGTCCTCATCTTCTGAATCATAATGAAATAAACCTTTCTTGGGCGTGTGAGGTGCCATTTTTATTTCAATTGGTGGCTTCTGTACTTTTGTGCGCATTCGTCTATTTTTTGAATTTGTTTCACACTCTTCGGAATTTTAGATGTATTAGATGGTTCACTATTCAATGTAGTAGCGTTAGATTCTGGTAAAGCAACTGATGGCTGTACTTCAGTTGATATTGTGGCAAATTTATTAAAAGCTGTAGGAAATAGGCCTGTTTCAGTTGGTAAAAATGAAGCAGGAGCATTTACGCTATTGTCAGGTGTAGTTGTAGTAGAAATCGGAATAGGTAATTGCGATTTATTTGATATTGTAGATGAGGAAGGAATTATAGTTGTACTTGAGTTGATGAGGATGATGTGGAAACTACAGGAGCTATGGCTGTACTCTGAATCAAATTGGCACAAGATATAGGTTCCAGACATTTTAAAGGTGGACAAATTATGTTTGTTATGTTTGGATCGGTTTGAGTAGTAGTAGATATAGTTGTAGGCTTAACGGCTTGGACATATGTTTGGGATAACTGTGGTACTATGGATTTGCGATCTTCTAAATAGGAGATATTTCTATTAGCTTTAATTTCCTGAAATTGTTTCTCTATTTTCCACTTGTTACATAATTTGGAATCTGATGGATGGGATTGTGAACAATTAACACATTTTGGTTCTAGATTGCAATCCGTGGAAGTATACCCAACGGATGCACATCTACAGCAAGTCAATTGACCACGGCAGGAAGTTTGCGAGGTCCGAACCTCTGGCACTTAAAACAGCGCAGAGGATTCGGTATGTAGGGACGTACCTTACAATTTAGGTATCCGGCTTTAACGGTTGATGGTAGATTAGGGCTATTGAAGGTTAGAATTAAATGTTTAGTGGGAAAAAGTGCAGTGTCTTTTTTTATTGTAATTCTTCTAACCTGGGTAACGCCCTGATCATAATTTCTGCCTCGGAGGCACACAAAAGATCTGGTTTAGAGATGACACCTCGACAAGAATTCAAAGATCTGTGAGGAGATTAGTGGAGAATCTAAAAAGGTTTTAGCAAGCAAGAACGATTTACTTTGCAAAGCAGAGGTAGTCTCAGTGAGTAAGTCACCGCGGATCGTAATTTTTTTGATGGATTTCTGTTCTCCACCTATTCCTATTACAGCCTTGTGAACAGCAAACGGAGATTTTCGAGTCATTTCATTGTTGGGTAAAGTTAAGATTAAAAATCGTGAACATTTTGCAACTTCGTCAATGTTTAAGTTGGGTAAATTAAGGCCTTTACCCGGGCACAGCTGACTTGGATCCATATATGTGAAACAAACTTCATCCTGGAGTGCCTCCATCCGCCACGGAGTCCAACAAGGGAGGCAGTATGCAGGTCATTTGGCAAAAGCCAGGCACGGCGCTTACCTGGAGTACACCCAGAATATAGTGCTACAGCATCAGGGAGAGGATCCAACGGGTAAACCCGCCACCCCTTATCTGCAGCACTAACCCTACAGCAATGTCTCTCGGGGACACCGAAGAGAGGTATCACCAGCTGATTGAACAGGAGCGGACTCACTCCTGCCACCCGTCTACAGCGAAGCGTGGGCCAAAGGGAACGCAATAGTATCCCAAGACACCATTTTCCTTCCTTACGGGACGCCGCACACGGCAAACATGCGGGTCGGAAAACCAACGGTATTTGTAAAACAATAATAATGTCGAAAATAAGAGTAATCCCAAAATGAAACAAGATTAACCCAATACACCAATGAAACTAATTAAGGCCAATACAAGAGGATAATTAAACTAAGTTAATAATAATGAGTGATGTAATACATATAAAATTAAGAAATTTATAATTCTTCACATGTTTTTTCTCTTAATTACAGGTTTGTGGTCTCGACGGGAAAAGAAAGAAGGATTTAATTGGATGACAAGAGAAAGAGGGTCGAAAATAGAGAAGGATCACTAGGGTATCCCGGGTTCGTGAAGCCCGTGTTTACCAAAAACAGTAAACCCCTTGGGAAAAGAAAAAGTTCACTAGGGCACCTCGGGATTGTGATACCCGTACTCACCTAAAGAAGATGAGCCCCTGAGGGGTACACAAGGGCAGCCGATTTTGTTATTTCTTCCAAATTTAAGAAATAAATATAAAAGGTTGCAACACATAACTGTAATTGTCGCAATTCAGTTGAAAGTAATTTCGAATTTGTAGGGATTTCACCTACATTCTTTTCGTTGTTTGTTCAGTGTTGGGAACTTTATTTATTGATAAGTTCTTGTAGTTTTCAATATTTTCATTTTTTTATAGACTGTTATTTGAAAATAAACTTCAAGTTCTATGAAAAATCTTACCATACTTATTATTACATCTTAAAAAACCTACACAAGAAGCAATTCCATCCTAGTTACCTTCTATTTTTAATAACAATATGATTCATAATAAGCTAGTTTCCTGTTTCAAAATTTCGCAATGTTCTCGTATGATGATGTAATTTTGTCCCCCCCCCTCCTCTGCTCTTTTGCAGATATGTTTTTTTTTTTTTTTAAATAAGTATAATAATATTGTATTAAATTTTCTTGTTCATGCATATTTTTATATCATTTCCTGTCTATCTCAGTGGACCATTTTGTACCTCTAAGCCCTCTGTTGGAGGTGAGTTCGATCCTCCCGAATAAATTAATAACTAGGGATTCTCCAACGACATTTTATAGCGTAACATTAGATTTATGCTTCCTTTTAAGGCTACAGTGGACAGTAAAAATTTTTTTTTTAAATTTGTTACACACATGCTCCAAATTTTGACTGCCAGTATTTAAGTTATAATTAAAACCATATAAAAAATTTGGTGAGAAAAAAATGAGTAGTTTTTAAGAAATTTAAAATTTTTTAAAAAAATTTAACAATAATTTAAAAATTTCAAAACGTTCCATGCGTTTTGATTTTTTAAAAAATTTCATATTTTTAACTGATTTAACTTCTTTAAGCAATTCTTTAGAAATTTATGCATGTAAAGTAATGTTTTATATGATAATTTACAAAGTATGGGTAAACGCAAATTTTTATATGAAATTTTCAAGAATTTTAATGACTTTATACATAAAAAACTTTAATTTCTTCTTTCACCCTATCACTATTGCTACAATGCATCCAAGAAGTTATAATTACATATTAGAAGAATACTTTTGGAAAGTTTTGTTATAATTGGACAAAAATTGCAACGCATGGAACATTTTGAATTTTGGTTCCGAGGCAAATTTTTGATTTTGAGAAAAACAGCTTTTTTTATTTTAAAGGAAAATAACTTAGCTTTTTATAAAAAAATGAAGATATAAATATAAATTTGAAATATAAAAACACTAATATCATAACAAATGTAATATAAGTGCAGAATATATACATATAAGTGCAATATTTATTGTAACAGTCACATCGACATGTGGTACAGATAGTGATAAAAATTGAAAAGTAAGCTAGAACTTTCTAATAATATCAGAAGTAAATTAGCAGAATGTATTCCATTATTATTTTATCTCAACCGATAATATATTATGTATTTCATAAATCACAATAAGTAAAAATAAAGTATTTCAATAGGATTAAATTACAAAATTCAAAACAGTTTCGAGGCAAATTTTTGTTTTTGTGAGAAACAACTATTTTGATTTTATAAGAAAATAACTGATTTTTTAAAAAAAATTAAAGATATATAAGTATAAATTTGAAAAACACTAATATCATATAAACATAAGATAGGTGCAGAATATATAAATAAAGATTCTGCAATATTTATTGAAACAGTCACATTAGTATGCGTGGTATATATAGTGATAAAAATTGAAAAATAAGCTAGAACTTTCTAATAATATCTATAAAGTAAATTAGTAGAATGTATTTCATCAACCAGATAATAAATTATATATTTCATTAATCACAATGAGTAAAATAAAGTATTTCAATACAATTAAATTATAAAAATGCAAAACAGTAATAAATTCAATTACACATAAAAAGAAAACTGTCGCTAAATCTGAAAAAAATTAAAAAGCACCGGCATTATAGGCTACATCTTTATTAGTAGTATTTCTTTTCCTTTTCTCTCTTTTCACAGAAATGTTTTGAGAAATGCGTCGTTTATCCTGTCTTTCAGCAATAGTCAAAGAAAAACTATCATTAAGGTTTGAGTCCTCTTTTGATTCAAGTGATTTTACGTAGCCCAAATTGTGCTTTTCGACAGCATCCGTAACTGCTATTTCTAGCCTCCTTTTGGATACGAATACCTCTTTTGGGCATTTTCGCCAAATGCAGCTATGCAGACTTTCATTACAATTCTGCGTCTTGCCTCCTACGCATCTTTCAAGAATGGTGTCTGAAGCTAAACGTTGGTAAACAGGCATAATTTTTTCAACTACTTGTTGTGACAAGCAAGTTCTCATTGAACTATGTGACCCTGGGGTTTCACCTTTGGCTATTGCTCTTTTATAAAAACACCATGATGATTCCCCTTCAGGACACTTACCATGCGTAGGCTTTTCGTCAGTTGACGAGCAATGCATCAGGCTGGCATATATAGCAGTTTTCATTTTTTGGGTATTAGGAACATTATCTTTTATAGCTTTTCTGTAGTAATTTTGCAACTTTGTTATATTTTTATCCGTAAGGCTTCCCTGCTTACGCCCACCAAGAGTCACCTTCTTCACCTTCCACTCTTTTACTTTGTTGCGTAACGATGTACCTAGCCTCTTCGCAACATGATTCAAGCACTCTTCCTTTTCGATTTTTACCTCAGAACCATATACTTCATTTTCTGACAAAAATTGAAAAGTTTTCGAGTCACCATCACTCAGCATGGAAACGAATCTCATTTGGCAATCACTTATTGACCGTCTCCACATAATTAGTGCAGCATGCATCTCCATGGCTCCAGACGTTCCATCGAAATTTTTGTCACACTCATCCATATGTCCTTTTCGCCAAATGTGAAATTCCGCACTATCGGCTCCCATATCTCGACCGTAATTATGCAATTATGACAGTATTTCGACAATACTTCAAAGTCAAGAACAAGTCCACTAAGGACATCGATGATTATTCCTAATCCTAGGTTAGATGTATGTCCTCGCTTTTGCCATGTACCGTCATATGACACACTCACGTCAATGATTTCCTGATATTTTAGAGAAGAATCAACTTTTATGTGAGCTTCTCTAGCTCCTTGACGTGACATTTCGAGCATTTTTTTCTTCACTTCTTTGTTTTTAACCGATAAGTTGTGCATGCATTTGGCAAATGTTTTTCTGTCCATTGTTGGCATGTTGAGCACAGATGAAAAAGTTTCCAAAGCAGCATGCCCTCTGCCTATGGATAGGAAGGCACTCACCAGCTTGCTGTTAATATCATGTGAATTTTTAGACTCCCCTTGGAAACTTGAATACACACTTCCATAGCTTTCATGGCATGATTCACATAAAAGTTCAATTTTTGTAGAATATCCCATGGATTGGTGTTGTTTTATAACAAGGGCACAGTTTGTACAATATTTGCAAGGAACTTTTTGCAATAGTTCAGAAAACACAGCCTTGTGGGTGAAAATATAACTTGCCTCAGGTTGGGAAGATGTACTTGGGTCAGATAATGGATCCCTCTGTAATATAAAACTGTTTTTTTCATCAACAGTTTCAGGAGATTTCTGCCATCGCTTCTTGCTGTTTCAGACAACAACTTCCTCCTTTTGGTAGGGCGACCTTTTGGTTTTCTATATCTCGATGATATAAGATCCATACTAATAATTTTAAACAATAAATGCGATTTAAAAAGAGCTTTAGTTCTGAAAAGAACTTTTTGTTTTGGTAAAATAAATATAAGGTTTGAGTAAACTTGAAAGAAAAATGCAAACCGAAGTTTGAACAAATTGTAAACAAATAATGTCAATTTAGGTCTCAGATACAGTTAAAGCAAAGTGTTGCCAACCTGAACTTGATAAATTAACATTTAAAAATAAAAATTAGTGAGGCTTTGTCTACAGTAAATAAAATTTTTCCTGTCAAAGTGCATGACAGCTACAATAGCATGACATTAGAAAATGTAAACAAAGGGGCGTGGTCATGGATGACTAATTCGAAACTACCCTATAACTCAGTAAAAAATGCATAAACCAAAAAAAATTTTTTTGCGTTTGATAGAGAGGCTAATAAGATATTATAATCAGCAAAAAAAATTTTTTCGATATTTTGGACAATTTTCCACATTTTAACTGTCCACTGTAGCCTAAAGCGAGTTTGAGTCGTGGGAATAGAAAGAAGTCTGGAGAATGAATACCTGGCCAGAATGGTGGATGTTCAATTTGCACCACCCCTTTTTAGCGCTTTTTTCACGTAGTGGAACAAAAGCGCTATTAGGACGCAAATTTCGTCTTCGTTCCATATTTTGTCGTACCTTTTTCTCGACCAATAAGCAACCAATTGACCTCGAGTTTTCGGCATTTGTGCCCTAAATGAGCCGAATCATATTTAAATTTTTCCATAGTTTTCCTGAATTTCGCTAGTTTACAACAAAATTTTCTCAAATTTTACCTAGTAAATTTATTGTTTGCAAAAAATTTTTTTAAAAAAAATCTACCTGCATTTTGGAGGAAATCTTCACAAAAATGAGGAAATCTTCACAAAAAGTCCAGAAAACAAGTATAAAAGGCTCTGATATTTCTTTTTTAATTTAATTCTTTTTTTAAACAGTAAAGTGATAAGATATATAGTGTAAAGTGAAAATAGTTTTTTTTTTTAAAACTAAAAGTGAGGAAAGTTTTTTTGAAACCTGTTGCTTTTTTATAGTGCTGATACAGATTTGTGTCATTATTTCTTTTCAGCTCAATAGTAGTACATTTAGAGGAGTGGTACAGTACTACTTTCTGCTAGTAAAAACTTCATTAGTTGCATCATTGTAAAATACAACATGTGAAAAACGCGCTAAAATTACTTGGCCATGCCAATCAATGATTGATATCTTGTTTTGCCATGAACTTTTTGGCGATATTGGCTGTGTGAGGGCAAGCATTGTCGTGAACAAAAAAACCACATGAACCTTGTTCGGACTCTGCGTAGACGTTTCATGAAACGGAGCAAAATTTCAATGCACCTTGCAGGATTCATCGTCCAGGTATCATGCTCACTGTTAATCGACGATCTTTCGTGATTCACTTTCTCAATGTTTTCGTCACTGACGGAGGTCGCCAGTCTTTAGCTACGGTGGTTATCAGAAACAATTTCCCGGACTTCTCGAAAACAGGCGAAACACTCGTACACACACTTCATGTACAGTGCTTGATCTTCATAAACACGTACCAGCATCGAATATGTGTCTGTCGGTGTCTTGCCAAGCTTAAAACCATTTTCCTGTTAGCAGTTAAGAACCAAAGCACTAAACAAGCGCTTTGTAAAACAAGTCTTACACGGAACACAAACGACGCGGAACTGAACAACGGTGGGGGCAGATGATCAACACCTACCACCACGCATATGCAGAGTTTTGTTTCGCCACTGTTGCCACATCGGCCATTACGACTTCATTTACCAAACTTTATCGTCAGAGGTTGTATTTATGTCAATTATAGTATGAAAACGTTTTAATGCAAAAAAAAAAAAAATTAGCCCCAAAGGTTTACGTTACCTATAGAGAATGAAGACTCTCGCATCACAATATCTTCGGAACTGTTAGACATACAGATTTGAAATTTGGCATACCCCTTTCATAAAGTAAAGATTAAATGCTACTTCTCACAGATCACATTATTTTATTTATACTTCCAACATTTACCATTTAGTTAGTCAAAGTTCAATTTATAATATTTTTACTACGCATTTAAATAGTTATATGACTTGGGGGGGGGGGTCAATGGCCAAGTTTTTGGTATGAAACGAGATCCATGGGCACAGTAAGTTTGAGAACCACTGATGTTTCTTATTAGTGCAGGATTAAACTCGACCATTTCCTTCTTACCGGGTCATCTCCATGTTCCACAAGAAATATAATACACAAAAAACATAAAATCTAAATAATGTGAAAAAGTAAAACAAATTTAAAATTTTAAAAACCGTAAAATCCGGTGTATAACGCGCACTTTTAAGACAATAAATAATATCGAAATTCACGCGGGTATAAAAATGATAGCTTCAAAAATAAAAATGTGAATAAACAAATTTAGACTTCTACATTTATACTGTTCATTTAAAAGAGATGACATTCCTTATGAGTTTAAGAGGGTTGTAGATCTAGAAGTATACTACTTTTTTTAAAACCTTGGGGTAGTATTCGAATAAATGGTTTCAAAACATAAAAACATTGCACTTGTATATTTCAGGTTTCTTCGTAAAAAAGGGGGTGCGCGTTATACGGTGAATATACCACACAATTAAAAAAATGCAGCTTGAAAGTATAGGTGCGCGTTATACGCCGGATTTTACGGTAATAAAAATATTTAGTCATAGTACATTTTAGTTTTCAATGAAAAGTTTATTTCGCAAAAGCTAAACTTCGAAACCAAATATAAAGCAATGTTTGTTTATTATATACAGTTGTACAGCAGAAAATTAAACATTATTTACAAATCTTTCCAAAATAGACATTTGACCACGCCTTTCAAAAAGCTGGGACCCTAGATGTTGTCTATGTAATGCTCTGGTATAATGCTACATCCAATATTTTAACTTCTTATGTTCCAAAATTAAATTTTACTAAGCATTTGGAAGACCATTTTGAATACAACCTGTATACATTTTCAATATGAATTCTCTCACTGCTTAGTACTTACATGAATTAAGAAAAAATAAATTAGTAAATTTGAAATTTTATACGAGGAAACAAAAGTTTATATAAAGATCATGATTTTGAATAACTTAATGCTTTATTGTGCTTTTAAATAATTTCCACTGCTCCACAGTATACATTTCTTCATACATTTATATTTGTTCTAAATCATGATAAAAAGTAAAAATAATGCAAGTAATAATAATATCAGTTTTATTGGAAATTCTTATTGATTACAACTGACAATACTCCATATTTTAAATTTAAACAGAATATTATTGGAGTAAAAACAAAACACAAAGAAAAAACATTGTTTTTCAAAATTATGAAATTAGTCTTTGCAAAATATGATATTAGTTATTTGCAGTAAATGACAGTATAATGTGAAGTATAGGATCGAAGTATTGTCAATATCTGTTTTACTGACAAATCCTATTAAACAAATTACAGCACTCCTTAATAAATCTAAACAAATTATAACATTAAACAAGGGGAAAAAATATTGTTTTTCAAAATTATGAAGTAAGGAGGAGTCTTAGGAAAAAATGACACTTGTTTTTAGCAGTAAATATTGTATTAATGAGACATATATCAATATTATGTAAAACACAAAAATGATCTAAGAGCTATCAATATTTGCTTTATTGATAAATATTATTGGTTGGTAAAAAAATAGAGCACTCCATAAATGAAGTTTGGACGGCATATATCATTCAAGAAAGAAAGAAAACAAAAAGAAAAGTAATTACTTTTCAAAATAACAAAACTGCGAGCAGTCTTCGCAGAAGATAACACATTTTTAGCAGTAAATTGTGCATTAATCAAAATAAAACACAAGACAATATAATGATATCTAAACATAGGAATTTCTTGAGAATTGAATGAAAATAGTTTATAAAATGAACTTCCAGATTAAATTACGCACCATTACGCGGCTGTATTTACATATGTATGCTCCTCACAAGATATCTTACAAAACCTTTATTATAGACATCGTTTGTATTACGCAACACAGAAAATGTATAAGTATGTTTTATCATTAATGCCAGCACTTCACGGTATTTTAATTCCTCGGGTTCCGGTGCCATTGAATTAAATCCTGGATGAGATTCCTTATACAGTTTAAAAAAAAGTTCAACAAATATTATGAATTCAAGTCCATCCACAGTCTCAGATCCTATATATTTTATTTTGTCACCACCAGATAATAATACTGCAAACTCTTGAAATGCAAGTTTGTCTCCAGTCACAAGTAGGAGACCGTCTTCCAAATTTGAAAATTGAGATCCATAAAATCGTGCTTCTAAGTACATGCCTCCGCTTGTTTCGAAAGCTTCAATGATTTCTTCAGACATCGGCAGCTGTAAACTACATATCATTATTACACTTTTTCCAGTGCCGCCATTGAAGTTGAGGCTCTGGAATATGCCCTTTTCACCTCTAAAAATAGACTCGACTTCCTTTTTGTTGTCAACACAACATACGATGATATCATGTGCCGCCAAGAACTCAGCAGCAGACAAGCCAATACCCTCTGCAGATGTAGTTTCGTGTCCTTTCGTTCGCACATATTCGAGAAATGCCGTACCAAGTTCTCCTTCACAAATGAATCCGACTTTTTTAGATGACGTTACAGGAGAATCCATATCAATTAAGACACTTTCTGTTCCTGGATTATCGGAAACAGAAAGCGATTTTTCAGATAAGGGGAACTTATCTTCCCCTTCATTCCTCAGAGACGGCGACTGATCGAGAGAACATCTATGTATTTTAGGTGATGTTGAAGGCAAAAGCGTATCAATGGAAACGTTTTCTGTTACTGGAGCAATGAGCTTCTGAATTTTTCTTTGAGGAACATCATCCTTTTCTAGCGTTTCAAGATTCAAACGCTTGACTAAAATTTGACATTTTTTAACAATTCCTCGGTTGTAATATTCTTTGACCTTCACTTCACTTATGAATTCTTCAACAGCTTTATGTAATAAATTTAATTTCTTCTCTTTGGCCTGAGCAATAAAATCATCAGAATTGGGATAAATCCTTTCTTTCGAGATCCAACTATAATTTTTGGATCCAAAGTAATAAACAAAATGCCGGCCTTTAGTCGCGTTCTTCTCTCGTACTTCAGGATCTGGGTGTTGCACAATCTTTGAGGGCCATACAGGGTAGCCCTTCATTTTCACCCAGCAAAAATCCCCGATTTTCATATTTCTTCAGAGGAAGTAACTAAAACAAAGAAATAAATAAAATACTTAGTTGAAAAATATGAAAGAATTATTATTTAAAACTGTTTGCAAACAAAAATCATAAAAGAGTTGTATCCGTAAAGGATGGGAACATGTGCAGGTAAAACAAATTTTTTATTTTTTAACCCTTACAATCCATGTCCCAGCAGATTTTCACCGTTAAAAATGCTGCAAAAAAATGAAATATACCGGGAGAAAGAACTGTAAGTTAGAACTCTAGAATCTTTGCCATTTAAAAAAATCAACACATAAATATTTAAACATTAATACTAAATTTTAACAAAAATTACATTTACTACATACTTTAGTTTTCTCAATCACACCATAAAACCACATGAGCATTTTAACACTCTGACACAAATATTATTCGAGTAAATGTTTTGAGTCAAAGTGTCGAGGAGCGTTTATATTTTTAAAAATGATTTGAGTAATATATACCGTAAAATCAGGCGGATAACGCGCACTTTGAACACAAAAAATAAAAAAGATGAGCATAGAAAAATATTAAGACTCCTGCATAGATCGAAATATTTTTTTATTTAAATAAATGGCATTCCTTATATGAACTTAAAGGATTGTAGTTCTAGAAGTATGCTATTTTTTTCTAAAGCTTGAAAAAAAGACTTCAGAACATTAGAGCATTCATTGCTCACGCACATTTCAGGTTTCTTCATAAAAAAAGGGGGTGCGCGTTTTACGGTTGTTGAAAACCGGGATTACTAAACGAGTAGTTGGAGAAAAAAAACATGAAATAGCATAACAATAATTTTTAATGTTTTCACCAGCAAGTGTATTTATTGTGCTCCAAAATTTTAAATATCAGATTTTTTTTTATAAAAGTAGTCACCAAAATTGTGAATTATATTCGAGCACATAGACTTAACTCTTTCCCTGGCGGCAGGGGGTATTTAAATCCTACCGTCGTCTGGCAGGCAATTTAACAATTAAATGGCTGAAACGCATGCATTAAAATAAAAAATTCCTGTAACTGTGCAATTGTTAGTTAGGAACTTAATTAATTAATTAAATAACTGTTAATTAAATAATTGATTAATTAAATAATTGTTAATTAAATACTTAACTATAATTAGTTAATTATTATTAATTTATTATAATAATTTTAATTACTGCTAAAATTAATTGATTATTAATTGTTTAATTAATTACTGTTAAAATGAATTAATTATTAAAATAAAAAAATTCTTGTAATGGTTCAATTGTTAGTTAAGAGCTGAATTAATTAATTATTGTTAATTAATTGGAGCGAACAGGGATGACCTGAATGTTGGCGCGCGTCAAAGTGTGAAAATACGCCGTAGCCAGGTAAGAGTTGGATTTGTCTCGGTGTGTTATCGCGCCTACGCCAGGGAAAGAGTTAATTATCCTCAATTCGCTTCATTTCCGGAAAATTTAAAATGAAGACACTGATCAATCATATTACACGGAAGTTCAAAATGACTTTTGAATCATAAAATGTCAAAATGATTCTTCAAGTTGCTGGACGAAAGGGCTAAATTAAAGGATGGACAACGCGCGGATAAGGGAACTTCGTTTTCTTTGATATATCATAAGTCATCTTAATCAAATTAATTTTAAGCCTAAAGGCAAAAATCATGTTGTTTTAACGCTATTTGATAATACTAACGTTTTAGACAAAAATTATTACTATGGCGAAAACAAACAGAAAAAGAAAAATTGATTTACTTTGATAGCTATCGAGATATCTATTGATTAAATCACTTAAATTAAAATTTACTGAATATGCTTAACAAATTAAGTTGTTAGAAACGGAATTCAATCAAAGACTTTAAAAGCTATAAATTGCCATTTCGTATTTTTATTTTACCTCTATCTATCGATATTGAAATTGTAGATGAAAACTACAAACTGAGTTAATTGAAATCCAATTTAATTCTTTGTTGAAGCAAAAATGTATATGGAATTTGAAATTCCCGACTTTTATGCATATATATCTGTAGACTGCTTTCCAAAAATGTTATCGTTTGTTACGTGTACAGTGAATATGTTCTGTAGCACTGATTTGTGTGAGCAACTATTTTCTTTAATGAAAAATAACAAAAATTCAGAAAGGTCAAGATTAACCCAGATCAACATTCATCAATTGTAAAAATTTCATTAATTCAATACATTTAATTAAATTTTGATGACTTGTTTTGTGAAAACGATCTTATAAAAAATTAATATTAAACAGTATTACTGTAAAACTACTTCGTTTTCTTATAAAGAATATGAAATATCTATAATTTAACTGTAAAACTAACATGAAATATGAAACGATTATGTAGTATGTATACAGGGACGTCTTAAGACTCTTTGAGGCCCTGGGCCTAGAGAAATCTTAAGACGTTTTGAAGCCCTGGGCCTAGAGAAATCTTAAGACGTTTTGAAGCCCTGGGCCCCTATGCAAAAGTAGGCCCTACCAGAAATCTTTAAAAGTAGACAGTAAATAGAATGTTGCCAAATACTAGTTCAAACAGTCATTTGAAACAAATAAATGTGCTTGACTCACAATCTCAAAAGCCTAGCACAAACCGGCTTGACCGATGGCCGCATTTCGACTAAATAAGTTGAATGATTGTTTATGGTACTAAGCCTAGACATGGACAATGTGTGTGGTCATCACATAATAATAAAGACTTACCAGTTTGATATGCAGTTTGAAATTCCCCGTTTTTCGGAGAATACGTACGAGAATAATATTTGACCATTAAAATTATCTGGATCATGATATTATTAAGACAGAGTCAAGAACGAAACAGAGCCCCATCCGAGGGCGAGGCCCTGGGCCAGTTGGCCCCATGCCTTAAGGCGCTCTGTATGTATATTATAAAACGCATTGAGCTTGACATTGAGTATTTTAAATACATAATATAATCATTCTAAAAATCGCATTTATTAATTTTGTTAACATCGAAAAAACATGCGGCTCCAATTTAATATAAAATAGATCATGTGCCCCACAGTATCATATGAGTTTGACATGCCCTGCTTTAGCCTATATAAAATTTAAACTCTAATGCATTGGTTCAACTTAGTTTTATATCTTCACCATATGTGATTTCAATGAGAATAGCTTTATTTTTTTAAACTTTTTATTCAATTTATTTATTAAAGAATTAAAGTGCAAGAAGGTGGAGGTAAAAATTCGTCACAAAAGTTATCGACATCAAAACATTTTGGGATAAATTCCTTTAATAAAAATATCTTCATTTGCTTCTTTTCATTTCCGAGAGACTTATGGTGAAATATAAAATTTTTTTGGTAAAATCTTTGTTCTCTATAAAATATTTTATTCTTACACTATTGAACTATTTGTTCAACAAAGACTCGTAGTCGTAAAGAGACCATGAAGAACGTTCGAAAATTGATTATTTTCTTCCAATCAAGGTAAACACGAGTTCGGAACATTACGATATCAGATGTTTCATTCGATGACACAGTTTATGATAAAGCTAGAATCGAAAACGCCCGAGAAAAAGACGTACAAAGAAGTTAACGTGATTATCGATTCATTTTGTTAGTGAATTTATTTAAAAACACCGTTAAACAGATGTAAAAAGTTTCTACAGAATTAGCTAAAAGATTTCTTCCTCAGTTTTATCGGAAACGTTCGAAAGTACTCAAATCAGCTGGAATATACGAGCGTCGTACTGAAAGTAATTTTTTATACGAGAAATAGAAAGCTAACTTAAGACTTTCCTTCACTAAATACTTGATAAACAAGTCTTAAACATGTTGGAATAATGCCCTACATGCAGACTAGAGCAAATTCCAACACTTATGGCTCCGACGGGTATATAACGGTGTGGATAAAAAAACACCGAGGAACCTAAGCGCGTGGAGGTGGGAGTGTTCTTGAGTGGAAGATGCACCTCAAATTCAAGATTGGGCAATACAGTATGTCTTAATACTATTATGAATCATGAGTTTCATTAAAAAATTTTTGAGAACAATTTGAAATTATCCGCCCAACGTTTGGTGGTTGGAGACTTCCATTTTTTTGTCACAATAATGACCTCAAAGCACACTGCTTTCAACGTACGCCTCTGGTGTCTTTATAGTTGTCCTAAAGTTCTAAAAAAAACACCACCTTAATCACTTGATTTTGTTTCAATAGAACATATTTAACAAACACTTGAAATTAAGAGTAAGAAGTCATGACATGAAAACAAAATGTGTACTAAAAACAGTAATCACAGAAGGAGGGATATCGATGCAGAAATAACAAAAAATATGTGAAATCGTTCTTTTGCGTGTGTCAAAACGTTTGAAAGTTATCGTGGACGTTTAAAAGGTGAATCTACTGACGAATTAAAGAAAAAGAATACAATAGTCAGAACTATGTTGAGTTTTTAAAAAGTGGATATTTTTTAATAATTTTATTATTAATTTTTTAAAATCAAAGTTATACTACGTTTTAAAAATAGATTGTTATTTCATTTCGAACACACACAAATTGCAGACATTAAAAAAATACAAATTATGATAGATTAATTTTTTAGTCACTCATCACAAAATCTCCGGTGGAAAAATGTAACCGAAAGGTTTGTGTGTGAACATCATATTATTACTTTCTACTTTTCGAGGTGCACAATTGCTATTTAAATACAATAAGTCCTAGATTCTAAGAGGATAATAAATATTTCAGAGTTCAAAATAATTCTATATTCCCGAACTGGGTAATAAATTTAATACTTGAAGATGTAACGGGAAGATAAAAGTTAGAAGTGGACTAGCGATTTAGTTTTAGATCTAATTTAATTATCCTTACACACCTCGAATTTTTAAAGCAAATACCAAAATGGTGAAAGCGAATTATAGCAAAATTAGACGCCGTCTCTTTATTTTACCCACAAAAAATTCCAAATTTTAAGTATTACCACATCCAAAACAATTCGCATTCGCAGATTACCATCTTCTCAAAATATTTATTCATGTCTATCTATAACAGCATTGATATTTTCAGAAAAAGGGAAATTTATCTTTCGAATTTGCACGATGCCTAGAGAGTTGACTCCGTCAGTCCTTTTTACCTTGTGAGAAAAGATTATAAGGTTCCTTGAAGACAGTATTTCTACTTTCGTGTTTGTGATTTATCATTTCTTAATTCGAGGTTATGATACCATTAGTTACTTAACAAAGTGGTATATATTGAGCTTGAAGTAAGGATGAAGGGGAAAAAATTATGGACGGTTATTTAAGAGCTGGCAACAGTTCTACGATAAAGAAATAAATAGTTTTGGGGGAAGAATGAGAGCCTTTAGGTAAAATACAACACAAAATAACTGACAGCCTTTCAAGGTCTACTAGAGATCTGTCGCGTAGAGGAGATGATGCATTATAAATCTATCATGGCTCAAAGTCCTCAGGTTGGCGTGGAGGGGAGGCATGGAGGGTGGGGAACCAGTTCAGGTGTCGTCCTTGTCACCTGACTGAGATTCTAAATTTCTTGGTCCATCGCCAATCATCCTTATTTAGTTTCTGATTTGGAAGTTAATAAACAATCAATCGACTAAGTTTCACAGAAAGTATGAATGTGCAGATTGAAGTGGCACTTTCAAGTATCTTGTCACCAGATCATGGCTCAAAATTACGAGGCGTAGTGGCTGTGGTTAGCAAGTCTTGTGACGTAAAAGAAATATTTAGCCAGAAAACGTTCAAAAAACAATAAAAGTAACCGCGGAATATTACCACATATTTGTTATTTAAAATTTAATTTTAATCAAAATAAATAAATGGTATGTTCAAGTGCCTATTTTAAAAACCTTTCTTTTTTCTTGTTAACCAAATCTTCAAATGATAAAAAAAAAAAACTTGAAATCATAAAAATAAAAACACCTTAAAACAGATTTTTAAATTGCGGTTGGTAAAACATCCCAATTTCTTGCTTTTATTCAAAAAACGTAAAAAATCCTACAAGGCTGGAAAGATGTGGTACTTAACTTGTTATAAAGAACCAAATAATAATTGATAAAAGTTTATTTTTATTAAACTATAAATGTGGAATCCATACTAATAAAAGGGAGTTTTTGTTTACGTTTTGGCTGAACCTTAAACATTTAACAACCCATACTTGAAATACATGGCACGCTAAAACTATAGGCCGTGATGGTGTGCACTTTGATATGTCTTGGATCCAATAACCAAATAAAAAAAAAAGGCATTTAATTAGCTTTGCTGTAATCCTAGCAACGGCGCGACGAGATTTTATTACGTTTACTTTTTTGAAGTGAAAACTTCTTAAGCGGCGTTGGGCACTTTTTGGATGGGTGAAATCTCGTGCGTTCGCGTCACCAACATGCTTACAGCAGTTTTTCTGTAGCTATACAGCTACGAAGACAAAAAATTCGTCTCCGTTACTTGTATTATTATAGCAAACAGAATATATTTGTTGGTAATCTGTTTGACCTTCGAACTCACTGGCGTCGTTAGTGTCCTCCCCCTCCCTATGTATTACATTCTCAATTAGCGAAGTCACTAATAACGATACTTCAGTTAGGTTTTTTTTTTTTTCCTGTAAAAGAGTATTATGATATTTGGAAAAACACGGAGAGCAATTTTTAAATGATTTATTCGGGCAACATTTAGATTTATGAGTATTCGAACATATTAAGCATAACAAGAAACGTTTTTACAAAATTCTTTTCAGAACTGACGTCCACATTTTTAGATCAATATTCTTAAATATAAAAACATTTTGAAATCTCGCTTTCATTAGAACTTAAAAAAATTATTCTTTATCATAATTTTTCAGAAATTCTAAAGGTTGATTATTTAACATAAAAACGAAAGAACAACTGTTGAAAGGCTAAATTGCAGTTCGCTAAAATTATTTATATGTGCATTTATTAAAAAAAAGTTATTTAACATTTTCAATACATCGTCTTGCACCCCGATTTTACTCTTCATACAATTCAACTATGATATCCAGAATAATATTTTTATTTTTCTTTAAAATTAACAGGGTGCAAACAACGAGTACTTCAGCTAGTAATGAATAAAATAATGCAATTTTATGCTTTGTTGTGATTTGAGCGGCACGTAACTATAAATAGACTGACGACTTGGGGGAAGCCATGTTATAAAACCTTACTTTCCTTGTGATGCCTTTTCAATTGTTTATTGTTTACTGCCTCCACTACATCGCGTTCAATCATCTTGTCTACATCTGCTTTCGGTGTTTGATTTGGACAATTAAAAGATCGTTAAATCCTTTTTAATAAGTACAGAGTCTTCACGGAAACAGCCCCACAAAATTAAATAGAAGCAATTATAAAAAATATTGACTTCTGGTAGAAGTGAAAAACGACAAATTTTTGAGGAACGTTTAATAACTTTAAAAAGCAGCTATAAAAATTATTTTGCCAGTCTCAATTCTGGCAACAACAGGATTTCGAGATCCATTCAACATGGAAGTTACAAAAACTAAAGATTTTTCTGCCATTGAACAAGATATTCTCATAGAGTTGTCGTGCGGTAAGTATTTTGTATGAAACCTCAATTCAACTATACTGAATTCAAACTTTTTTAGTTACTTCTCAGATTTGATTACCATGAGAACCAGTGGCGTACGTATACCCCTGAACCTGAATCGCGGAGGGGGGGGGGGCAGGATTCTAGGGGGTCCAAATTCTAACTGTTGCAAAGTGCCCTTTGTAAGATACGGCTTGGGGCCCAAAACCTGACTTTGAAAGGAGGCGGGTCCTAATATTCTCCGTTACGCCACTGATGAAAACAGACTTTTTTGGTATTGAGAAATATGAAATAAAAGTAAAAAACAAACTCAAAGCAGAAGACGATCTCAGAACAAAACTTTCCAACATGAGAGCTTGGCATTATACATAATATTTTAGTTAATATTTGATAAAGTAAATTCAGTTATGTTTATTACTATTTTTATCCAACATCCTAATACAATATTAATCTTAATAAAAGCGCAAAATCATTTAAAATGACCAGCAATACTTTTATACTGATATTTGTTATAGCGTGTGAGATTGAGCCAGAAATTAGTCTCAAGAACGATGGAAAATGCCTAGGGTTGGAAACCTAAAAATAGTTGTTAAACATGGAGTTCGCGGAATACGTAAGTTTCTCTGGCGTAAAATACCTGTCTATTTGCACATCATAATGCGCGTGGATCTGTATTTGTTTTTTTTTGTGTGCAAAAAACGAAACGATTAATAAATTTAAAAAAAAGATTTGGGCACCTGAAAAACATTTAATAAACGATTGATATTCAACAAATATCGAATATCAATTTTCAAAAATAAGCAAAAGAAAATTAATCATGTACTTCCAACTTTCAAATATTGTTTCTCACTATCCTTTATAACCAAACATTCAAGAATATTGATTTTTTAATCGCGGTAGCATTGTGCGTTTCCTTTGAGCTTTAACCAAAAATTATATTCCAATCACTAATAATAATAAAAAAAAGAACATCACTGCTCACGCTAAACGTTTACAGTCCACTGATTTCAAAAAGACCTACCCACAGTAGCAGGTGCGGTATGACGTCAGTTCCTTAGCTACAAGGCCAGATTGAAACGGAGAAGTTAAGTGTTGAGTCTCTTTAGAAGCTATTATTTAATCTGGATACCAGACTGGCTTTTATATTTTTTAAAACTTGTTGAAAAAATAAACACACACACACACAAAAAAACGATGTTCTTTTAAGAAAGAAAAGTCTTTGTTTTCTTGTTTTCACATCAAATTTCGTTGCTTGTCTTTTTTTCAAAAAGTTCTACTTGAATAGTCAAGAATGAAAAAGAAATACTACTAAATGAATCATTTTGCTTAAAAAAATATTTTGAATGTTTTTTTTTTCAGAAATATTTTAATGAATTATAAGCAGATTACTTTTCATGTCAATTTAGATGTTTAGAAGCAAATTCGATTATTTTAGAAATAAATAACGCGCGAAATTTTTTCAGCTTAAGAAGTTTTACTAGAATAACTTTAACGTTAAACCTTATTGTAGAAAAATGCATGAGAATTCAGCATTTTTTAAAAATGTTCTTTTGAAAAAAATGAACATATATTTTGGTTGAAAACTGGACAAGTAAACATCACTATGTAATTCATTTATTACTTTTTTTTATCAGAAATTATGTCAACGCATCCTGCGAAGTTTGGCGAGAGGCTTTTTATATCAGCTATAACTTAAATCTATATGTTATCTTAACAAAGGTGCAAAATTGTTGGTAACTTTTTACATTAAATAGAAACTGAAATAAATATATAAAATAATATGGATTAAAATAACGAAGAAAAATATAAAAATTGTAGTATACATGCATATACATACATACACAGAAAATGTAAAAGTTTTGCAAACAAAATATAAGCGTTTCTTGAACAATGATGCAACTTAATAATTTATGAAGTGAATTTTGGCAAATACAAGGGGAAGGAAACATGCTAAAAAAAAAAGATTTGTTGCAGTGATTAAAATAAGAAAAATTTAAATATCGATTCCTAAGAATATAAGGCTTTTAATAAAAGAATTAAACTGACTGTTAAAAAAAGTGCACACAATTGCAATAAAATTATTTGGAAATGGAAATAAAGAGAAAATTCACTCATAAGTGTTTTTTTTTACAAGAACGATGATCACATAAATGTCAACATTCATGCTTTGCTACAACTTAAATCACAGAAACAAACACGATTCACAGAAAGAAGAATAAAATTAATAAATTGGCTAGTCTTAAACAACAGATCGCTGGGAAAGGAAATTTCTAAAACTGTGGGGGTAATACAGTTAAATTTAATATATCTGTATTTATTATTATTTTTTGCATTTTAGTGACTGAACTATTCGCATAGTTGAATTTCGGTTAAATAATATGAATATTTCCTGATGTGACACATGATGTTCAATTTTAATTTTTCATCATTCAGATATCATTGGATTTTTCATCATTTAGACATCACATAAATATACTTTTATTAGCAAAAAGATTTTAAGAAATTTTCTATTGAAATACATTTTATTTGAACATAATTGTGTTTTGAATGACAAGTACGTAATTGAACAAAACGATAACAAATTATAGAGATAAGTAAGTAAAAAAAAACCAAAATTAAATTATAAAATGGTAAATTTTGATCAATCAGCTTCCGTTCATTTGCTGAATGGAAATTTAATAATTTCAAATAAATAATGGATAAACAATACAGAGATACTTACATTCGTAAATGTACGGTAACTTGATTTTTGATGAGATAATCGGAATCAAGGCTACACTTTAAAATAGCACGGTTGGCTCAAACATAATTCACTGAATTTATTATTATTTTTTTATACATTGGCAAAAAACAAAATAAGATTTCGATTACATACAAAACATTTCGGGAAAAGATTAATAGAATGCTTTTAGATAAATTTAAAAAAAAAAAAAAAACATTTGTTTGATGAAAGAAAAAGTAAAATAAAAAAATAAAGGATTTTTACTATGCACGTTATAACTTAACGTTATGAGATATTTATCCAATTTGAGAAAATGTGACTGAATAAATCATCAATAAAGAATACCAGACTAAACTACGAGTGAATTTCAGCTACGATAAATTCATCAACGAAATGCAATTTAAAATAATTTACGGTTATAAATTCTTTATTACTTCTAATTTATAAAAGTGAAAAATTACCGAGCTTTATGAGATGAATGATGAAATCAGTGAGGTGCTTTTTTTGCATGGGGGGAAAAAATCACATTCGCAGGTCGAATTTCCACTCTGCTCTGAAATTTTATGTTCCACAATTAAAATTCTTGGCTAACTTCCTTAATTCTTTCGAATTTCAACGCGCTTTCCAACACAAAATTTATTAAACTTATTTTTTTTTGTCTAGAATGAAAAAATTGAACATATTTTAAAATATTTAAGCAATTGTATTTTATTGACAACTATAAAAAAAGAAAAAACTACCTACTTATAAAAATGGTATGACACAACCTTCTCGTTGAACCGTCTGATACTAACTGAGACGATATTGCGAATTTTTTTGGACAAACGATATTTTAAATGTAGAATCTAGACTAACTGAGACGATATTGCGAATTTTTTTGGACAAACGATATTTTAAATGTAGAATCTAGCATTTAGAATAATACTTTTCAGAAGGAAAGCGCACTGTTGATTAACAGCAGGTGATTAATTTTAAAGTAGAACTATTGCTAAGAAATGGAGAGAGAACAAGAAATATACGAACTATTCTTTATACAATAAGAATGTTTTTTGTTAACTTGTATATTCCTAAGACTTTTGTTACTGGGGGCAATATTCGTATATAATAATGTAGTAAGAAAAATTTAAGGATCCTGAAATGTTTTTAGAAATTAAATTTTTGTGTATTAAAGACTTGCATTCATTTTTAATATATATATAATTATTTTTCTTGAAATTGATTTGTCACTTTTTTTTAATTGATTGTCAAAATAATTGAGACTTCCTGTTTTCTTCAATTGGGTTGAAAACTATCCTTTTACAAATTTGAAGCTGATAAAAAAGGATCTTGCATAATAATTAGGACAAATTCTGTTAAGATTTTGGTGGGGGATTTTAAAAAAAAATGTCTGTTTTTTTATCAGATTCTATAATACTTTTACAATACAATTAATCCAAAAAAAATCTGAAATAAAGGCAGCGGGAACAAGACAAAAATTACACTATGAAAGATAAATTTTCTGTTATAAATTTAATTCTAGAGATTCACAAAAATAGTTTAAAGCAAAATGCCATTGCTGATATACTTTGATATAAAGAATTCGGTGATTTTTAAAGTTAGTTATAATTAGTTAGTTAATCAAATGGAAATTGAGAAGAGCAATGAAAACTGCATCAAATGATCGCTAATAAGTCGGATATTTATTCAACTAAGATCTTTTAAGAAAATTTGACAGGCCCATGATCTTCAAACATAATTTTAATAACATTTGTTTATAATCATAGTATATTTAAAAGTACTTACATACATTACATTTTTTTTTTATAAAAAATTGGATACTAAAACAGCTGGCGGACGAAACTAAATATCCCAGTTTTATAATTTGCGCGAAATTTTTTTTTATAGTTCGAGAATGGTAATAATTGGTAATCGTTGAACTTACAACTGGAGTCCATCAAGACCGGGGCCCTTGGCGGCCGCCAGTCGCTTAATCCGCCTCTGGATATTAGGACTAGCTAGCTATTGTTTGAATTAAACGGCTTGAGATTACCTCAAAGACGAAAAGGCGCAGACGAATGGAATTTGGTAAAAAAAACTTTTTAAGTGATGTCAGTATGTACCTCTAAATTTTGTTCAAGATTTTTTGAATTTCTACGTTGAAGTGATTTTTGGTGAATGAATCGGCCTACATATAAAACAAAATATCACAGGTTTGCAAATATGGCAATTATCACAGAAATATCAATTTTTTTGGAAGGTGGAGGAATATAAATTAACCTCTTCAAACATTGAGCTAAAAGTTTCAATTTCCGATTTTTTAAAAAATTTTAAGTCATTAATCAATAGATTTAGTGATCAAAATAATACAGTTTTCATATGATGTACTATAAATTAGTGATTCTCAATCCCTCTGCCACGGCACTTTTGTGTGCCGCTAAATTTCTTTTGTGAATGAATTATTATATCCTAAGCAAAAAAAATAATAAAATCCCAAACAGAATAGTTCGGCCATTTTATTTAAAAAAAAAAAAAAAAACTAAGAATATTCGTGGATAGATGGATATAAAGAAAATTTGATTGGGTTTGTTATCAATTCATGATAACGGATACATCTGTAAATGAACTAAATTGGTTTTCGCTTTGTAATAATCCAGATTAGATTTCAAAACATTCGGAAGAGTTCATTCATTTTGGATTAAAATTTAATTCGATTATCTCATAGCAGCCCCCCCCCCCCAAAAAGCTTTCAAAATATTGTTGTAATTTTCTACATCTTTTTTATGTGAATTCGGATTTTCAGCACATATTAATAAATATAAAAATGAAAAGAAGATCGAGACTTCTAAATGTTGATGACGAAATGAGAGTGGCATTATCATTTTTAAGACAAATTTTAAACGAAATTATCAAAAACCATCAAGTTCAAATTTCGCATTAAATGTATTCATACAATTAATTACTCAATAAACAAGTTATTGTCTTAGTCATGCATATTATTTTATTTAACATTGAAAATTATTATCATAAGCTATTTTACAAAAGTTATTAAATGTTTTAAACTGTAAGTGAAACATATATGTATTCTGTAAATTTCGCAGCTGTTCCTGTTTAAATGTAAGTTTTAGCGTTGAATCAGTTGATATGTCAAGTTGTTCCCTCCCCTTCATTGGCAAGCCTTCCGATTTACGCATTCTAGCTTAGTTTTCTCGTCTGAGAAATATTATTTTACAGGTGTTAGGTGTGCAAAAAAAAAAAAAAAAAAAAAAAAAAAAAAAATACATAGCACTAGCGAGTATAAAATAATTTTGTGGAGCCCTGGATCACACACATATAAGCAACACAATTCTTATAATCTAGGAAGTACATATAAAGAAAAAAAAATGTTTTAACATTTTTTTAAATTATATTATAATAAAAACTGCAGGAAATTTTACTGAAACAAAAGGCTGTCCGGCGCCGGATTTATGTTTTAAATTTCCTCGTGGGACCCTCTTTGAGAAACACGATTTTAGGTACTCTAGCGAGGTAATCTATTTTGCATTCATGTTTACTTTTTCTTTTCGAATTTTTATTTTGACTTGTGAAGCCCCTGGATATGCTTGGTGAAACGCACTTTGAAGACTGAACGTAGAAGTCGTATTGGCGTTGTGAGAACGCGCTGGGGGAAAAAATGAGACGTGGAAGGACAATCACCAACGTTTTGAAAAACAGAGGAAACAAAGGGGATTTACACCTTTTTTATAGAAGCAAATGATAATTGCAGTTGTGTGCACACTATAGATCTTATAAACAACCTGTGAGGTCTTGTCTTTTTTTAAAGCACTGGTGCCTAAACATTCGCATACATCAGCGCACTTTTCCCACGATCACCTTACGAAGACAATATACATTAACTTCTAATTTGAAAAAAATCTGTGAAAAGTTTGCTCTCGTGGCTGTCTTTTGTTCGAATTTCGAAACAGTTGAGTAGTCACGAATTTGTAGTCAAAACAAACATTTCTCAGACTAACGTCGCCCCGTCGAACCATGACTATTCTGCACAGGCAGAAATTCCACTACATTTTGTTTTAAAAATAATAAAAAAACAGATGATTTGTTTTTCAAAAAAGTTTCCTGTAAGCTAGGTCCCTTATGTGAAGCAAAGCATTTTAATACAAAAAAAGGTCATAAATTTATATTTAATTCCTTAGTTCTCAAACTTTCAATATTTGCGACCCAGTATTCAATCATAATTTTCATCGCGCCCCCCTCGAAACAATAATAATGCTTTGAATTAAATAATACTATACTTTGACGCTAAAGCTACAATACGACTTTAACTTCTTAAGTGCCACCGGCATATACAGTGGACAACAAAAAGGTTTCGTACACTTGCAATTTCCCGATAAAATTTAATGTTTTCGACTAATAAAAATTAATATATTAAAACTGTAATTTTTTTTATATCTTCAACTTGTTTTTAATGGAATAACATAATCATTTTTTAAAAAAATAGTATAACTATTACTTTAAAAAATTAATAAACAAAAAGCTACTGAAAAATTATGCCACAAAGGTCTTCGTACACTATAACAAAAATCTTAGCATAGCTTTAAATATTGTATTTTTTTCTTCTTGATTTAGTACTTAGTAGGATATCTTTTAGTGTCTACAACAACTTTTAAAAGTCTTGGTATTCATTTAATCAGTTTTTTGTAATTTATGCATCGATTTTCCTCCAAGCTTCTGTGATTATGATTTTTATTTCCCATTATGTGTTTATATGTCATGTTTTCCTTTTTTTTTAAAATCAAATTCTCACCAAATATGTTCTACTGGGCTAAATAAAGAGGTGTTTTCAGAATTTTGGGGCAGTTAAAGAGACACCAGCGGAGTACATTGAGAGCAGTGCGCTTGGCGTCATTATCCTGTCAAAAAATGAAGTCGTCTTCAATATCCAAATTATGGGCGGATAGTTTAAAATTTATTTAAAAAAAAATTAAATAGAGCTCATGATTCACAATACCGTCAAAAAATACCACATTACCTAATTTTGAGGTCGATTTACACCCCACGCAAGAACACATTTTTTTATTGAATTATATTTTCAGAGTAAATACAGTTATTTTGCATTTCTAGTTATAAAATGTCTATTTTTATTTCAAAAGTTGTCTTTTTTGTTTGTTTATTGTTTAATTTAAAGTATTTTGTCGCTATTATGACATATAGCTGACCAATAAAAAAAAAGTTCTGCACTTATAATTGTATTTACATTTTATTAATGTTTTACTTTAATACAAGTAGATGAGTTTATAATGACAACGTTAAGTATTAGTCAAAATATGAAAAATTCTCCAGAGGGGCGGCAAATTAGGACTCTGCACGCGGGTGGCCGACACTCTAGGATCAGCCCTGGTCGCACTACACGTGGACTATTGGCGACAGACCTCGAAATTTTGAACCATGGTCAAGTGACGAGGACGACACCTGAGAAGGCACACCCTTCTCCTAACTTCCACACTAAAGAGAGAACGTTTGAGTCGAGCGATTTCGTACCGACTGAGATTTTCTTATATATATATAAGTAAATATGAAATTAGCCACACACAGATGGTTAAGAAATTATACAAAAAGATAACATCATTCAAAAATTATTTGAATAAAATCTTTAAAATTGAAATAATTCTATTAAAAGATGATTTAATGATTATATTAAACTGAAACGCGTATAATTAATTGCAAACGTATAATTGAATTTTAAAAAAAAATTGGTTTTAATATTTTTTTATATATATCAAACTCTAATTATTTAAATGTGAAATAATAGTGTTCTAGTTCAACAGTTTTTTGTTGTTGTTGCATTCTATAAAAGCAATAAAGGTACATGTGCTTTAAAAGGTTTATTATGTACAAGATACATAAAAATACGATTTTGTATCAGTTTTTTTATTTTAATTCTTTTTTAAATTGCTAATATTTATTTTTTAAAAAAAGAATAAGACGAAAATGATAGAATCAAAAGAGAACTTCTTTGTTCTAAAGGCTTCTTTTAAGAATTCGAATTTTTTCCATTCACATTCAACTGAAAATAGTACTTTAATAGTAATTTCTCGCGTAGAGGGTCTGATAAGTTCTCGCATGGGAGTGGTGTGCAAGTCAGGAAGAAGGGTCTTAAGTATTGTTATCGTCACTTGATTGTGGTTCCAAATTATGAGGTCTGTCACCAATAAGAATTTCAGTAATTTGGTAAGAAGTTTGAATAAATTAGAAATAAAAATTGCAGAGTTAATTTTTTTTTATACATAGTACATTTTATTGCTTGCAATGATTTGACTGACTATATGTGTTTGCTTTTATGTAACAGAGCATTATAACTCTGCACAATTTTACTATTCTTAATATAAATACAAAAAGAATAATAGATAGTATAACAACAACAGATTTACAGTTAATATTGTCAATTTTAATTTAGTGAAATTAAAAAATGTAAGAATTAATTACATATGATTAATTGAAAGGAAATTATGAGCACTATATTGAAAATAAAGAAAAGTAAAGCCTCTAAAATTATGTTTCTGTTTTCGACCCTGTTTCTTTGAGACATGAAGAATCGATTTGTATAAACAAATATATATATACATATATTCATTCTTAGATAAATAAAATTTTTTGTTCGAAATGTTCTTTTTCGTGATTAGCGTCAACTATGTTTAATATAATCATTCCAAACCTAAATATTAGAAAATCTTTTTTTAAATAGACATTTACAAGAATTTGTTTTCAATAGAAATCTATTAATTTATAAAAAAATATATACTCATGGATGCAAATTGTCTGACATAGAATTTTCTAACTTGGTTCAAATAGTGAAAATTTTTTTTTTAAATTTTATATTTTTGTATTGTTTCATTGTCGACGAGATAGTGCATTAAATTCTCCTAATATATACGTACACAAATTTTAAAAAATCATTAATTTTCGGTTTAACCATTTAAAAATATCATTAAAATACTTCGAATGAGCATTCAAAATGTCTGGCTATGTGATATTCTTCGGTCAGAATTTCTACTGGTGCTTGATAACACACAATGCAACGTATTATTCGACCTTTACATCCGCCATTTCACAACTTCGGCAACAGGAATAGCAAACATGGTACCTCTGCATAGAACAAGGAGGGGGGAGAAAAAGCGGCTTCCCGGCGCCGACACTGCCATCTATTGAAGAAAATCGGAACTGCTTCAACAGTCGATCTGAAAACTATTTCTTAAGCCTAAAATCAATTTTTAAATATTATGGTCATATCCTTTAATTTGAAGTGGTGAACCTCTGATGGTTAAGTTTAAGTAATCTAATAAAGATTTTACATTTTAATTTAGACATTTATTTTCATTCTTTGCAAGAATAAGCAGGAAATTACATTTCGAAGTGAACCAGTTTAATGTAAGTAATGCTGAAGAAAAGAGATGAAAATATTGAAAGCTCATTAATTTAATTTTTTACTTGGACACAAAATTAATCAAAAATATACATTCTTAATCCTGGTAATTATGAAAGATGCATAATATTGCATCAATTTTATGAAAATAGATTAAACGCGAATCGACACGAAATTGTGCGTGAAGAGTGTACCTGAATAAAAGATCCAGTGAATTCAAAAATTTGTACATGAAAACAGAAGCTTCTGTTATATTCAAAATATTTTTTCGCTTAATTTTAGATTAATATTAGAAACAAATGGACGATTTTTATACGGGCAAGAAAAGTAATAGAAAATATTACTTTTGCATATGTTCACACTGAATTAAAAAAATTAGATATGATTATGAATACAGTATAATTTGGCTTCATTAATTCAACTGACAGTTCTTCTACTAGCATTAATTCTTGAAAATATTCTTGTATACTTGTTAAAAGGTTAGTTAAGTTACACTATTTTACCTAGTTCCCTAAATCAATTGTATATAATTTAAATATACACATTTAACACAGAGTGAAATATGTCATACTCTATGAAAAATTCCATAACATGTACCAAAAATTATAAATTATTCCTCATTATATAAAAAAGGTCTACTTTGTAAAACATTAGTTAATAATTTGGGAAAAGCTTTTGAATATTTTCTAAAAATGTCCAAACCAAATGAAATAATTTTCTTCTAATACAGTTTCAGTAAAACAACATAATGTATCATGAGTGAGTGAGTCAATATTAATGTCGTACTATTCAGCTACGCGAGGGTTTTTGGCGACGGACCTCGTCATTTTGAGCCATGGTCAAGAAACGAAGACATCTGAGTTGACACCTCCCTCTCCTAACTTCTACACCACATCAACGGGAGGTCATTTGAGTTTCGACAGATTTAATGTGCATCGATCCCCTACACGGTGGGTCTTCAGTGGTACTCGACTCGAACTCATGACACGTCAGAACTAATGTGTCATAAAGTATGCATTCAGGAAGACTTCAAATGTGTATAGGAAATCTTATATATGTCTTAATACCTTCATTTTTCGTGGAGTGAAAAATGTAGATTATTCTATTATATAAAAACTTATAAAAGGTACATTTATAACAAGTTAATATAAATTAATGTATCATATTAATTAAAGTATATCTAATTCTATCTTTATTAAAGAAAATACTAGAAGTTTCAGTAATAATATTTGCAACAAATTATCTTCTTAAAATGGTCAATTTCAAATGGTAAGGGGGTGCCAAATTTTAACTAACTAATGGTAATAATAAAGATATTACAACGATAATTTTAAAAAATACTTAAATTTGAAGCAAATGCTGATGTTTCATATTTTTTTACTGTAGTACATTTCTTCTGAGCTATACAATATTTCTTTCAATAAAGGACTATAATTTTCATATTAATAGTCAATGCATTCACAACAACACGGATAATTATTGCATTGAACAGTTGGTACAATGGGTTGAAATTTATACTATAGTATAAATTTCAAATACTATCAAGTAGCAATGTTAAAATACTAATTTATGTCAAATAATAATAATTATAAATTAACACTAGGATATCGCTTAACTACTCGTATTTCATGGAAGAGATGTCTCTACTTATTTTTTTTTTTTTTTTTGCTGTATACAAAGAGAAAAACTTTAAAACAATAAGTATTTCATTAAAATGAAAAAATTATTTTTTGATATTTTTGAAACATTTAGATGCTTAGGCTACAGTTTTGGTGCTTAAGTAACTACATACAATGATGTCTGTCATAAACATTTTTTTCTAGTAATTTAAATATTTTTAAAATTTTTTTCAAGGCTGCACCTCTTAAATTCCACTTAATTATGAAGTGTTTTTTATATTAGGAGTAGATAAATACAATTTTATTTTAAGTCGTCTTATGTATTAAATGTGATTTTTTAATAGAGAAATGAAAATTTTTTAACTAACTTCGTACTGGAGCAACACAGAACTAATGATGTTTTTATGACTCTTTTAAATGACGAGAATGGCACCTGAGCTGGTACATCAATTTCCTAATTTCCACAGAGCATCATGAGAATTTCGAAGCAGAGTTCCATTTAATATATCCTACATCCATCATTACTTAAGGTCTTTTATGGCATGGAACAGGTCAGTCACTGTCGCTCAAGATCTCGTAACAATGGAGATGCTCAAGATCTCGCAACCCCTCGCCCTCGCATCGCGGGGGGAGGGGTTTAGGAGGCAGGATTCTAGGGAGCCCAAAGCCTGATTGACACCAAGTAGTACCCTTTGTAAGATACGGCTTGGGACTCAAAACCTCTCTTTGTAAGGAGGGGGGGGGGGGCTCTAGTATTCTCCGTTATGCCACTGTCTCGCAATGATGACATCTCATCCTCTTTTTGGAAGACGAGAAAAGTTATTTATGCAAATAAAAGTAATAGAGTATCAGACATTTACTAAGTTAAATGGGCAAAATTATGCAAAAATTTCCATTTGTTGTTTTTCAAAATTTATTGTTTTAGTTTTGAAATAGTTGCCGTAAAATTTCAAGATTACCTGTTTTCATCACATTTAAAAGTTTCATTTGTATATCTTCAATGTAAAATATGCAATCTTCCAATATTTAGTTAATTTCTCATTTAGGTAACATATATTCTATACAATTATTATGCCTTTATTTTGTTTTTCTCTCTCTTATAACTATCGAAAATTACAAAATTTACTTGTTTGTAGAAAAAATTAAGATTCATAGGGCCAGATGTGATTCAAATATCAATAAATTTAAATCGTTATCGACTGGTGTGTATGATGAAAAAAAAATGATGCATTTCGAGGGTTTTTCCCCCTTTTTTTTGCACCAATATTTTGTGGATATAAAAATCTCTATTATAAGACTTCAAAAACTTAATTAAATTTTGTTTTTAAGTTATAGAGGGAAGGGAGGTATTTAACGTTTGTGTTGTATCCTATTGAACTGTTTTCTGCATTAAGTATTTTAGTTCTAGAAATATAAAACCCGTTGCTAATTTACAAAATAATAAAAGGGGTAGGAGGCTATATCATAACAAGAGCACAGAATTTAAATCAACAGTAGTTCCGATTCTACATCAGGGGACGTCAAAAATTGGAAAAATTCCCTTTCCCTTTAAATGGCGCTGTTTGCAACTTGTGTTAGGTCACGAGCAATAACACAGTTCAGATTCAGGATCCCCCCCCCCCCCGAGAATTTAAACTGCACAGAAAATTGTTGTATAGTTAATAAAAATCATCCACATGCATAACAAAAATCCCATATATACAAAAAAATTTTAGTTCGCGAGAGCAATGGAATTGCAATAAATAAATCTATAACCAGTAAAAAAAGATGATTCATTTTTTTCTAAGATATATCCCAGTATTTTAAAATATCGTTATAAATCTGATAAGTATAAAAAGCAAACACCACTGAGGGAGTGAGGGAATATTAACGTCCCACTGTTCAGCTACACGAGGGCTTTTGGGGACGGTCCGCGTAATTTTGAACCATGGTCAAGTGACGCGGACGACACCTGAGCTGGCACCCCCTCTCCTAACTACCAAACCAACGGGAGGACGTTTGAACTCTCGACAGATTTAACGTGCATCGCACCCCTACACGGCGGGTCTTCAGTGGTACTGGGATCGAACTCATGACACGCTAGCCACGATCCGATGCCTAAACCACTTGGCTACCTCGGCCACCAAACACCACTGAAAATGAAAGGAAAAAGTTAGACTGATGAAACTTTCCTTCTCTCTCTTTATAGTCTTTCCCCCTTTTCCCTCTGAAAATACTTCGATGTTTTTCTTAATTATTTTTTGTTTCCTTCTCGTAACTTTTATTTAAATTCCTAAAATTCAATCGTTCAGATTTGTTTGAAGGAAATAACAATTCCGAAAGATTAACCGGAAAACTGAGAGAAAATGGATAAATAACTAAATAATATTTTAAGGGAATTTTTAACACATACTGTTAGGAACAGATGCATTTGTTCAAATCTAAATAGTAATATTAACCAATATCTATTAATATAAAAGAAAAACAAAATTAACATTATTTTCCTTACTTCAAATTCAGCTTCCTTATCTATTCTATATATATATATACATTCTAAAACAAATTATTATTTTTTTTCGATATTTTTTCTTGCTTACATAGTATTTTAAATAAATTTACTACCAACATTTCAAGAGCTTGACCGATTACATTCAAGCTCAGTTACTATGATTTGAAAAGCTATCATTACAGAATTTTTAGGTTTCTGACCTGTCCATTACCTCCCCCTCCGCCCTCAAACGCTGAAATGGCTGGTCGCTAAGATTAAGTGAAATTCATCCCATCAAAATTTTAACTTCCCGAAGATATTTGTTCCAATTTATGCAGACAAACGAGGTTGTTTGCGACGGAGTTTAAAGTTTTTAACCACGTTCAAGTGACGAGGACGTAACTTGGAGCTGGCACATCACTCTTCAAACTTCCACACCATCCACGACTTAATGCCTCATAAGATTTAGAATGCATCATTTCTTCTACCTCGTGGAATTTAGTGCAATCAAGGTTCGTGCGGTTCTACACTACTTAAGGCTTCTTTTTTTCAAGGGGTTGGCAACTTATGGCACGCGTGCTACATAGAGCAATTCTCAGGGGCACTTTACAAAGTTATGAGATCAAGTTAAATCTCTTTGTCTCTCCTCTCCACGCCTCACCCATAAAACTTTTTCTTACTTTCAATTCTTTACTGTATCTGCTAGTGCGTAGTTTATGTGACTCATTCTTAGAATTTAAAATTCAATTCTAATCAAAAGGATTGGGTAAAATAAAAGATCACTCATTGCTGTGCCGTGGGAAAAAAAAAAAAAAAAAAAAATTGAAAGTAAAATTTACTGAATTATAAAAATATCTCGAAGACAACTATCGATAAATCGACAGTAAAAAAAAAAAAAATTCAGAAAATCATAACCGGAGGTATTGAATTGTTTGAAGAAAATTGCATGTGCTCTGCTTTCCTCCTTTGGTTCTACTAACAAATGTGAATAGATCTTTTCTAATATGAAATATATTTTGTGTCCACAATGAAGTTCTTTAACAACATATAGAATTATGAGTCAAATACTATCATGTGTATTTCACTAAATTATATATAGAAATACTTACTCGTTTATTTCTTATTTTAATACATATCTTAAAAGGTGTATAATATTTGTACTGTCTTATTTTTATGTTAACAAATATCTTTAAATGATGCATAATTAATGTATAATAAAACTCCAAATCTGTTTTTTTCCCACCGTTATTCCCTCTCTTGATGCACTCCCGTGGGAATTGAATTGTTTAAAATATTTCCTGCTACGTGGCACATTGAATTAGATTGATTTGACACACCACAGAAATATGGTTGCGGACCCTTGTTCTATACCCACTATTTTAATGTAGGGTAACTTATAGAAAATTAAAACTAATGATTGGAAGAAAAAAAAAAACATTATCCTTCTTTATGCTAGTTCTGTAGCTTTAAGCCTTAGCTGGGTGAACTTAGCCTTCCCTTGGGTGGTACATAAGGGGGGAAAATAAACTATCCAAAACTACTGTTTCCTGATTTTTTAGGTCAAATAATGAGTTGTGGAGATAGATAATAAAACACTAAATTATTTATTGTAAAATATTGTAGCACTAATTTAGAAACATTTTTTAATTGAATTTTCCGATTTTTGACCAAGAGGTATAAGCATAATATAATAAACTTTATCTTTAAAATCTTTTTCATAAAGTATTCAGTTATAATTTATTTTTCTATATCTAATTTCAAATATCTGGATGAAATGCTTAGCAGAAAAACATGTAAAATGATTAGAGTATTACGTTTAACACACCAATCATTTCAGATATTTTTCTACAAAACATTCAGGTTTTATATTTCATAATCCTCAGTTTTATCTACCAATATGTTTAATTATTCATTTGTATACACCATTTCTAAATATTTTATTAAACATAATACTTCTGTAAATTTTAAATGGAAAATACTGTCTAATAAAAGAACATAACTGATATTCCAGAAAAAATTTGAAACTTTGAAGAAATTATTTTTTTTTTGTGTCTTATACTTTTCAATTCCTATCAATTAAAAGTTTTTTTTTAAAAAAAATTAAAATTTCTTTTTAGGCAGACAAATATTTCTTTTTTCGTCTTAGATATTTTTACTTTTTTTGTACAATCAAGCTCATAACTTTTTCTTAAAATTGAAAAATAAACGTTTTTAAAAATGTTGAGAGTTTTACAGGGTGCATAAATTATGTCAAAATGGCGTCCACACTCCTCCTTATTCTAGAAACATCGATTGATTATAATTTTAAATACTTTTTAGTTTGAAAGAGCGCCATCTAGTGACAATTTTTAAAACTGAAATCGAGAAAGTTTTTCTTAATCAATTACATCTCCCTCTTCGATTGAAGAAACGCTAAAACAGCCGAAGAAAAATAAATTATAAATTTTCATAACTATGACAATGAATCATGAAATATTTAAAAAATTGAAAAATGGGTGATTGATAACTAATATTTAATAAATACTTTCTAAAACTACAACAGGAATTCGTAAAAAATAATAGACATTTATTATTATTTTTTAAAAAAACTTAGGGTAAAAAATTTATAAGAGCTAGAGGTATAATATAAATATTCTATGTAAATTGTAATTTTAACTATATAATCTTAATATATTTTAATTCCTTAGTAAGTATTTGATTTTTTTCAAAAACATTTATACAACGGCCTGTAATTTCTATCTATTGAATTATTTTTCTAACCTCTATAAATTCTTGAGAGAAAAAAAAAATTATTTTCTACCCTTTTATACACAAATAAAATCATATTTATCTGAAAAAATTATGTTTCTTTTTTTAATAATCATTTTAACTGTCAAAGTAATAACTTCTACATTTTTATTAATATCTTGTCATTATGAATTCACTTACGTCGCATTGATTCCTATGGCTGCGTTGTAACTATAATGCTTCAATTATACAAAACAGAATTAAATTCATTTAATTGAAATCTCTTAATTTTATTTATTGTACGACACATAATTTGTTAAATATGTTTTGGACTAAGTTCCGAGTGAAGCATGGTCTTTAGGATATAAACATGTTTTTTAAATTAATTTTAAAACAATACTTTGATTGAAATGTATTTGAAATGTTATGCTCTTGTTCTAATATAACAGTAAGCAAATTGATTGGGAAAACAAATGTAGATAGGAGATTTTTTTAGAATTGGAAATCGCACGAGACTTATGTATCTTATGGGGGATGGGAAAAAATTATTAAAAACAATGGACAAAAAATGAACTTGAAAAAAAAAAAAAAAAAAGTTATATATTTCTACTATATTTATCATAACTTTTAATTTTTCCAAGAAAGATTTCATTTAATGAAAATTGCATCCATTTCTGATTTTTAAATCATATCTATTCCACCTATTTCGCAGATAAAATAAAACTTCAATTCTTTTTTATTATTATTTATACAGAAACTAGTATCGACTAGTTGGAAGCGCATCTGTATCTCTCCTATTGAACCGAGCTGAGAAAGTAGCATTGTATGTTTTGGACAACCGAACAGCTTTGAGCAGTTGCGCCCTCTCGTTGCAAAATATAACATAATAGGAAAATCTACAAGAAACGAGTTATTGGTATTCAAGATCTTGGTCAAAGTAGAGATAAGACAGTTTATACTTCTTTCTTTATTTTTAGCACCACGCAGTGTTCCTTTTTTTTTTTTTAGGAATATCGCTTTTCTGAGCATAGATTTCTATTGATTTCGACCTCAGATTATTTGCTTTATTATTTTAATGCTAGATTTTATTAGGGTTTGAGCCTTGCCATACGGTAAAGAAACAGTTAAGTAGTAAAAGAATACCTTAAATTAGTGCTCCCAAACATTTTATTACCGGACCGGTTAACATTTGATAATTTTACCAAGGCTTGCTGATGGAGAGTGGGGGGGGGGGGTCACTTATATTTTAGATTGCTTTGATTTAATAGCTTTAATTTAATTATATTTTAACAAGTCTTCAAAATAAAATACAGTTCCGGTTTTATTCCAGAAGAGGGTGACTAAGACAAAAAAGTTTATATGACTGGGAAAATGTTTGTATTCAACTATGAATTAACAATTAAAGGATTGATTGTGCTATGCCATATATCAAGATATTATTTCATTAATCCTATATTAAAATGCTATGAATATCACACTGAAGTAATTCCAAAACAAGCATTGATAATGGTTTTAACAAGCACTGTTCAATAAAACCTAAATGTAAATAAAGTCACAAAATTGCTCTCAAAATTAAAGGTAAATTTAAGGCAATGTTACATTTATCACCTTGCAGCAAAGACTAGCAAATGGTAGCACACTTTCCGATAATTAAGACTCGCTCATTTTCCAATCACTAAGTGTAACTAAATCATAACTAAATGAGTCCTGCTCCTAAAACGCAACAAAAAATATAAAACTCAAACACAAAAAAAGTACAAGAAAATATCCTGGTTGTATCATAACACTAAGAAAATAAATATTTATATTCCTAGAATATAAAAAAAGAAAATAAATTAAATACTTGATAAAAAAGGGAATTAAAATCTTTTGATGTTGCATTATTTAAACAAACAATAACAATTTTACATGAAAAAATTAAATTGACATAACAAAACGATAATTTATGTGAATTATAATTAATCATTGGAACTTCCAACATTAACCAAACCAGATAAAATAAAAATGAATGGAATTTTTTTTCATATCTATAAACATGATCAAAGAACAGTTTTAGCCAACAAATGGGTAAAAATGCAGTAAGGTAGGAAGGGGGAAGTAATAGCTGCATTCAGAAATTTGTAAACACAGATAACTTTTAATAAAATAAAAAATTTGTTTTTATATATCTTATTCCAACATAAACATTCTTATCATGAAAAATAAACAATGAAATTTGAAATATGAGTTGAAATGGGAGAATTCCAATTAAATATTTCTCGTTACATCTCTCTATATATTCTCTATATCTCTCTAATATATTCATGGTTTTTAAGAATCAAATGCTTACGATAAAGCTTTGAAAGAGATTTAAAATATTAATGAATTGCAAAACAGTATCTTTCATATGGCAAATGATTAAAATACTTTTGCTCTGATTGCATATGAAAAACCACAATTATATGTTAACTAATATTAACGAATTAAGAAAGTAATTTTCGTAGTCTGCTTTTTTACTCAAAAATTTTAAATGGAAAAATCGTTTTGACCCAAAATTATACCAAAAATAACCAAAATGCGAAATAACAGTTTTCGAGCTAATCATGGCAGCTTCACAACCGTCGTAAAATTCGAAACAGCTTGATCCATTCTTTCCTTACATCCTGATTTCTCACTGAGTTTTCATTTGGAGCACATAGCCCGTCCAGGCTTTTATCACTATCTTGAGGTGAATGATAGCTTGACCTTTGATTAACTTGCCTATGTTAGTTAAGGTTTTAATAATTTAAAAAAGAATTTTAACGTTAAGTAAAAATTCCGATTATGCATCAATCAATTGATCAAGAAATGTTTAATTTTTGAATGAGTTTTATTTTAATTCAATACGAGAATTATAATAAAAATTTATCACTGCTATAACATATTTTTGTAAATTAAGTTCATTATTGGTTAAAAAGCAGGCTTTTGAAAAGATGCCAGATACAATTTATTGGTCGCTACAAGAATTAAATTTTTAAATATTGAATTTTTTTCAGATGAAAATAAAGCATGAAAAGAAAAAAAATCGGCTGTTTATTCAACACAGTTATAATGGGAAAAAAGTCATAAATAGCCACAAAATAAATTTTAACTAAGAGTTTAAAAATTTAGTGAAAATTCGGAGTAGGGACTCAAACAGTTTTTAACTGCCAAAGAAATAAATATAATACATCGGTAGTTGATGAACATTTGATCCGTAGATATTCAAAGTCCTCCCGTTTGAGTGGGTTTTTTTCACTTTGGAGATAAGAGCGCTACATTAGATGTTGTCTTCGTTACTTTATCGTGATTCAAAATTACAAGAACCGTCGCCGATATATATATCTATACAAATAAATAAAATTGAAGTGTCTGTTTGTAATTTCAAATTAGCAGCTTTTTACTTAATGCACTAAAAGTATATACGGTACTCATAACAAAAAACCAATTTTTAAAATTTTTGTCTGTCTGTCTGTTTGTTCCGGCTAATCTCGGAAACGGCTGGTGAGATTTTAAAAATTCTTTCACTAATGGAAAGCTACATTAACGGGGAGTAACATAGGCTATATTTATTTTATTCCCGTATGTCTTACGGGAACGGAATAACTATTACGGAGTGAAACGTGATAGAAACTTTATATGGTTAGTTTTAATCCTTTTTTTTTATTTTCATTTTTTTTTTTTTTTTTTTTTTTTTTTTTTTTTTTTTTTTTTTATTTACATTTTTAGTCACATTTAAACAATAGTTATTATAATCCGAATCTATATCTATACAAATAAATAAAATTGAAGTGTCTGTAATTTCAAATTAGCAGCTTTTTACTTAATGCACTAAAAGTATATACGGTACTCATAACAAAAAACCAATTTTTAAAATTTTTGTCTGTCTGTCTGTCTGTCAGAATATAAACAGATATATTTATAAAACATCATGAAATACCCAGCGAAGCGGGAGGGTAACGGCTAGTATATATATGTGTGTGTGTGTGTGTGTAAGGATAATTAAATTAGATCTAAAATTAAAACCCTAAACCACTTCTAATTTCTATTTTCCCGTTACATCTTCCAAGTATTAAATTTATTATCCAGTTCGGGAATGAAGCACACATGGCCTTAAACAGAACTGCCACTCCGACCATTTATTTTTATTACCTAATATGTCATGCTTAAATTCTCAAGTATATCTCTTCAATAAGAAGCGTACTTGAAGAACATATGGCTTTTGAAGGGGCCGCCTATTCAGATATGTAACACATGTCCGTCGCTCTCTCTTGGCCATCAGATTCAAAAGTGATTTCATGGAATAAAGGCAGTTCAAAATAAAATGTCTTGATGCTCACTCGAAAAATACGACAGCAATAAGCCGGTAGGATATGCCGGACGGAAGGAAACCTGCAAATTCATTTTAACTAATTTAAAGCCATCGAAAAATTAAAACATTTAAAAACGGATGCCAAATCAACCAAATATAATAGAAAGTGCTGTAGAGAAAATTATGGAACTCTGAAAGCAATGCGTGCCTCTTAAGGTGGTATTCTCAATCGCGAGTTATTGAAAAGGTAACCCACGGATTGGGTAACCCCCGCTCGAGGGTAACTCTCGGGTAATTCTCGTTTCTTATTCTCCAACTGACAATTACCGGATCAGTGAGTTATGCGTGGGCAAGATGTTTAAGTCGTTGTGATTGGTCTCTGATAATCACGTGACGTATTGCTTACATTTTGCGTTGTATCTTTGCGTGAAACATTCGATCAGCTGTTTTTTTTAACACGCTTTTGAAATGTTGAGTAAAAGAATCGATAATAAGTAAATATTGATCTACATAACGGTCTGAGCACCTTTCCCAGCTGACAAATTGAATAAATAACCAATTAAAATTAACAAGGAATAGATACTTCTAACAAAAATCAAATGTCTATTTTCAGCTTTGACATTATGAATTATCTGTTGTTACATTGTGCTCTACATTTTAAATGTTCTGATGTGATGCTGCCTGAAAATGTGGCTATCAATAGTTTGAGGTCTAAGATTCTTATTATTAATAAGTGGGGCACATGGTACAAATAAAGTTGGTAATATTATCAGAAAATGTGTTTTGCTTGTTAAATGTTATACAATGAGAATTCAAAACTCATATTATTTTAAAATTTCATTTTATATTTTGATTGTATACAAGTATAACTATCCTAATCTATTTTTCTTTTTGATTTAAAATTTTCCAGCAACCCTTTGGTAGGTTAAAATAGAATGTAGATTATGTATATAATCATTAATTTAAATAATTTCGAATTATAATTATTATTCTTAATAATTATATTCGATAATAATTATTCTTAATTCATGATTTCTATAAAATCTTAGAATGAAAAATCCAGTTTTTTTGTGAAGAATAAATTTGTTAATTGAATCTTAGGGGCCTCATTAGTCACATTTGTCTAAAACAGAACATGTTACTGAACCTTTTCCAATTCCATCTAACAAAAATAATTATACTATTGGTATTAATCTGATTGTATTTGTCTCACAACACTATATATGCACACACATTTATCAATATTTTACAATATAGAACAGAAAACAAATGTTACATATACAAAATATTTACAATTTTTCAGTTTTAGCTCCAACCGCGCAGCGTAGTTGGTAAAAAAAGTGGTAGCTCGCTATCTCTGGTGGCGAAATCAGCGAGTTAACCCTCCGAAATCGGCGGGTAGAATCGGTGAGTAACCTTTGGATGAATAATCCGCGGATTTGGCGCGATCCGCAATTGAGAATAATGATGTTTCGCCAATCTGCGAGTTACCTCCGGTTCGGGGATAACTCGAGGTTAACTCGCGATTGAGAATACCACCGTTAGGGGAACGCAGGGTTGCCGGAGAAAAAGAAAGCGTTGCTAACAAGGGAAGCGAAGCCGCTATTCGCAAGAAAATAAAAACAATCTCTGATGGGAAGAAAGAAAAAAAGAAACGCTTCTGTCCCCGAAAAGAAAAGCGCCGTTCCAACAGCCATAGAAGAAATAAAATTATCTTATTCACTTGAAGAAAATTCAAGTAATCAAAATTTTAAGATGGGAAATAAGGTAGAAGGCCAAATTAAAAAAGAAAAAATAACGGAAGAAGTGAGCAGAACAAAAACAGAAGAAGAAAAATTAATTGAACATATAACCATCGTCAAAAATGAAGTACGTTTTGAAGATATCCAATTTTTTTTCCAAAAGTATAACCTAGAAATGCCCATTCAAAATTTCTTGGACCAATTTGAAAATAATTGCAGTTCTTTCAAAATAACTGAAAAACAGAAAATTATATTTTTAACAAAATTAGTAAGTGGATCCATTGCAACCTTCATCAAGTCAAATCCAATACCAAGAAGTTTCACCGAATTTAAATTGAACTTAGTACGAGAATTTGGAACATAAATAAATCCAGCGGAGATTCATCTTCAACTAGCCAAAACAGAAAAAACATCCAAAGAGACTAACATAGAATACTTCTATAGAATGCATCACGGATCAACTTGGAAGAGGAAGCTGAAAAATTTTACATAATCAAAGGTTTAAAAGAAGACAGAGCCATAGAAATTCAGTTAAAAAGTTCGAAAGATATACAAGAGCTAAAGAAAAGATGAAATTTTTGGACATACAAGAAAGTAAAATTTCAACTACAAATCGCCCAGAATTTATCAATCCAAAATATCCGCTGAAAAGAACACCTCCCCATCCGACCCAACTTGGCCACAGATCACAATACGGAAGATGGCGTAGTGGTCCAAATCAACCACCAATTAGTTACTCCTGAAACTAAGTATATAACCAGGTATATCCTCAACGTTCAGCATCCTATTATCATCACCCATCCTTTATTCCTCCGAGGCCGACCATGTATCCAAGAAACCAATGGATCTCGCAACAAAGATCAGCGGAATTGCGACCAGATGCTCCAACGTTCCATCCCAGTCAAATATTCCCAGAAAATAATACTATAATTCAACCATATCAAAGATGAGATCTTCTCATCATCCAAGTGAGCATCAATTCAAAGAAAAGTGAAGCTCTATTGGATACAGGCTCTAATATTAACCTAATTTGTAAAAAATTACCAACACAAATCAAGGGAGATAAAAATGTGTGTGTGTGTGTGGTACACCTAGAATCGAACATATCCACCATCAATAGACAAATTAAGGTTAGTGAATATATTATATTACCAATGAAAATAGGAGAAATTTTTAAAGATATTAAATTCCTCATAGTAAATGTAGAACTACCTTACTTCGTCATATCTTGTCAGACTATGAGTAGTTTTGAATTAATTATTAATTTTAGTGAACAGAAAATATTTCAAAGAGGCAAAATAAAAATAATTCCAAAACAGGGTGAAACTAAAGATATTATTAAAAAAACGAATAAGCATAAACTAAATAATAAAAGTCTTAAAATTAATAATAATAAAATTATTTATAAAAAAAATTGATCATGTGTTTAATATAGAAATAATTCCTAACAGTGATTATGATATTGTTAATGATATTATTGATAAATATAAACATGTCTTTGCTAAAAATAAATTTGATGTGGGTGAAATAAGCTGTACTTCAGAATTATCTATTGCAAATCGCCCTTATCGAACCTCTCCTTAAGATGAAGCGGAAATAAAAAAACAATTACATGCATTGCTGACAGCAGGAATAATTAAACCATCTCATAGTTCTTATGCTGCCCCTATAACGTTAGCCTTTAAAAAAGAGGATAATGCTCGAACACGATTATGTATCGATTATAGAAAGTTGAATGCTATCACAAAATTGGATGCGGAACCAATTCCTCGAATAGATTTAGATAAATTAACACATGCAAAATTTTTCTCAACGATTGACCTGTGCAGTGGCTATTAGCATATTAAATTAGATGATAATGAATCTGAAAAACTTGCATTTACATCAAATTACGGTCTTTTTCAATTTAATCGCTTGCCTTTTGAATATAAAAATTCCACAGCCATTTTTCAAAGAGCAATTCGACAAATTCTAACTAAATATCAAATAAAATTTGCACTAAATTACTTTGACGATATAATAGTATTTTCAGAATCTATTGAAGAACATACAAAGCATTTAGAAGAAATTTTTAAAATTTGTGAAATAGAAAATATTAAATTAAAATTCTCAAAATGTAAATTTGGTAAAGATACAATTGATTTTTTGGGATATGAGATAAAACAAGGGTCATACAGTCCCAACAATACGAATGTAGAAATAATTAAAAAAAACTCTTTACCTCCTCGAAATGTAAAAGATTTATAAAGATTTCTTGGTAATATTAATGTCTATCATAAGTTCATTCCTCAATATGCAAAATTGGAACTGGACCTCAGAATGTCAACAGTCTTTTCAAAAACTTAAAGACAGCTTAATTTCAAAACCTATTTTAGCCTTATTCAATCCAAATTACCCTTGTCATCTTTATGTTGACGCATCGAAAACTTCCATATTATGTATCCCTCAAACAACAAAAAACCCAATAGAGATCAGCACCCGATTGCGTTTCACTCAAAGCGATTGAGAAATTATGAAATTAATTATACAATAACTGAATTAGAATGCTTAGCAATAATTGATGGTTTAGATAAATTCCATTGCTATCTTCATGAATCTCATTTCACAGTTCACACAGATCATAATGCATTAGTTTGGCTTAAAAATTTTGAAAATCCCACCAAGTGGACTTTTTAGATGGTCTTTAAGATATAAAATATAAGAAAGGTAGTACTAATATTGAAGCTGATATGCTAACCAGAAATCTTATTGCTTATCATTTAATTAATACTCCCCCAGAACTTTTATTAGACATCAATGAGATTAATTCATTTTCAAAATTTAGAAAATACATCAGCCCCTAAATGTTTTAAGAGAGATGGTGTTTTCATTGTAAAAAGACAAGGTTTATGTAAAATAATTGTACCCAAAGCACTACGAGTGAAACTAATAGAAAAAACACACGAAAAATTTGGTCATCCTGGTGTAGCTACCATGTTAAAATTAATATCGCCGCAATATTACTGGATAAAAATTATAACTGATGTAAGAAATTACGTAAAACACTGTGAAACGTGTCAATTTAATAAGTCAGATCAGAAAAAATACGGACTGATGCAATCACTTTCCTTATGTGAAAAACCTTTTGAATTGTTATCAATAGATAGTGTATAGGCGGTTTAAATTATTATAATTCAGTAAAGAAATATTTACACATTATTATAGATCATGCCACCAGATACATTTGGACTTTCCCTTCAAAAAATGCAACAAATGATACGTATATTAATTGTTTGAGACAAATCTTCAAAAATCATCTACCAGAAAAAATATTAAGTAACAGAAATTCTGAATTTACCTCTTCAAAATTCAAACATTTTTTAAAACATAACAATGTCACTCAGTTACTAACTACTTCTCATCGATCGCAAACTAATGGAAAAGTAGAAAGAGTAAATCAAACTATCATTACCCGCTTAAAATGCGAAATTAGTAACAACACAAGTAAATAGTAACAACACAAGTAAAGTCCCATGGACAAAAATTTTAGAAAAAGTAACTCATCAATATAATCAAACTCCACATACAATAACAGGCTTCCCTCCAACTTATTTAATGTATGGCAATTTACCTTTTTTGAAATTTCACTAAGAGATAATGAAATATATCCTCCCATAGAAAAAACAAGAAAATTAGCCCCCCAAAAAAAAACTGAACAATATTATAACATAAATAAAATTAGATGTGACAAAAAATTTCAGGAAGCTGATTTTAAGGTTGGTGACTTAGTGATGTATGAGGAATTTCAATACCCCAATACAAGAAAATTAAGTCCCCCTTATTCAGGTCATTACACAGTATTAAGAAATTATTCAGATGATATTGTTTGAAATAGACAGATCCAATGCCCTAAATAAAACTGAGACTGAAATAGTTCATTCAATCCGTTTAAGGCATTTTCATCCAGCTGAAAAATTTCACTTGAATTACATTCAACAAAATATCCAAAATGAAGAGAAAAAGAAAAGAAATGTATTGTGTAGTACATAAGTGACTGAGTTTTGTTTAACAAGACTCTTCGGAGAGGAAGAGCAATACAAATGATATTAAACTTTTATATAGCATATTTTGTGTTAAGTGATGTTGTTTATATTTAGAAGAGAAAGTAGAATGTGTTTTATTATATAAAATTTTGATAAATTTTAATGTACTTCATTATTTTATTTTTAATTGTTAAAGGAATTATATCATTTATATGATAGTATTGGTGTTTTAAAGATGAAAGATATAAAGTTAGTTATTAGAGAAATGACTCTAATGTACTAATATAATGATACTGATTGTGAGGAAAAACAAAATTAAAGTCACATTGCATTCTTTTTATCCACTAAACTTTATTATTTTGTTAATTATTTTATTCATCAGTAACTTTACTAAATTTAAAATAAAATTTTTCTCATCTTAAAATTGTGTGTTTTGATATACTGGCCCCATATCAGGATTCACTATTTCTCGAAATTTTCCTTGTCTAAAATTAAAATAATGTAACAATTTGAAGTTTATTTTGGAAATGATACAGGGATCGAAGAGAATTCAATCATTATGATTTTGTATGTGTCTTGAAATATTAAGAGGACAAACTTATTTAGTTTGATTTGTATACCTCTTATTGTTTTCATATTAGCATCCCTGAACATCTGTGATTTGATCACGCAGATTTGTCAGAGAGATGTGTTGGTATTAGTATGATGTAAATTATATTACTGAATGTGAAGGAGAAAAATTTGTCTAATAAAATGAATAAGCTTAAAAAGTTACAGAGAGATTCAAATATTTTATGTGATGATTTGAAAGAAAAGTGAATATGGTGAAAAATTTACTACACTAATTTGTATGTGTTGCTGAAAAGTAATTACAATAAGTAAGGATAGATTTCTTTCTAGAGATGATTCCACTTTTCGAATCGAGATTAATAAAAGATTCTTATAATACATGTAAAAGGAATATGGTCTGGTGTGTTGAATAGTGTATAAATGTTATATAAACTGTTCTCATATTATAAATCATATCATTTTATTCATGTCTATGCTTTGATATTTTAACAGTGTATTTCAGCTATGTATAATTTTATGTAACAAAATTAAGTAGTATTACGAGGGCGCCTGAGTATATTTTAATAGAAAATTATTATCTTCATATTTGTATATCATATGTTTTTATAAATTATATTATTGTTTAATATGATAAATTTCCACACATATACAACAAATAGATAGAGTATGTGCTAGCAATAACACAAATCTAATAATATGAAAGATTTGGAGGAAACGTTAAGCTCTTTTTCTGGATGCAATATAGATTTGAAAACGCTAATATACATTTATGTGTAAGGAATTTCATTTTAATCAAATAACATTTTAGAAGTGTTTCTATTTTTTTATTACTATAATTTCGTTTATTGTATTGTATTTTGATTTTATTATTCGTGTTACTTAATTCTATTTACTGTGTGTAAAATCTATTTCTATATTATGTTATGTACTGTTTTGTATATTGAAAATTTATTATGTTTGCAAGAGAGAAAGACCACCATTACTCCAATTTTAAAATTGGGGGAAATGTAAGGATAATTAAATTAGATCTAAAATTAAAACCCTAGACCTAACTTTTATTTTCCCGTTATATCTTCAAGTATTAAATTTATTATCCAGTTCGAGAATGAAGAACACATGGCCTTAAACAGAACTGCAGCTCCAACCATTAATTTTTATTACCTAATATGTCATGCTTAAATTCTCAAGTATATCTCTTCAATAAGAAGCGTACTTGAAGAACATATGGCTTTTGAAGGGGCCGCCTATTCAGATATGTAACACATGTCCGTCGCTCTCTCTTGGCAATCAGATTCAAAAGTGATTTTATGGAATAAAGACAGTTCAAGATAATATATATATAATCAAAATTTCTCTACAAGAGAGAGAGGTGATACTTGTTTTAATTCTTTTCTAAGTAATTTTGAGGATAAAAGGAAGCAATATCACAAAATTTTCCCACTTATTCTCTTCAATACTTGCAATTAAAATTCTATTTTAATGTGAAATATGTTTTTTAAAATAAAACTTAGCAACTCTCTATATATATACTCGAATTATCATTATATTCGTTAACAAAACAAAATTTAGCTTTAAAAAATTCCAAGAGAATACCAAAAGGTTGCCATTTTTAGGAAATCTTCTGCAGTTGCATTTTATATTGTATATGTGTGTGTTTTAAAGGAATAAGTATGAGTTTATTATTTTTATAGACATTTTAATTTTATTTAAGTAACGGTTTATTTGTAGTATTGGTCGGAAGTTTTTTTTTTTCTTCCTGTGGAAGATATGATATCTGTTTAAGGAATAATTTTTCAGTAATAATTCGCTGATGATCCGAACATAAAGTTAATAACTGAATTCTTTTTCTATTCTTTTTAATAACTTATTCTCTCTTCTTACAGTTTGAAATGGATATAATTAAAAAGTAATAATATGTGGTATGTCCTAGGAGATTTTCTCACCTTTTGAAATTATTTATTTTGGGGGTTCTAATGAAAGTAAAATACTTTTTTTTTTCAGAAAAAAAAATAATATAAAGGAATGAAGCGAAAAAAATAAAAATTACAGCTTGAAACTGTTATTCACAACCTGTATTCAGAAACGTACGTTCTCGTAAATAATATTAAAAATAGTTCTTGGAAAAGAAATTACGATGATTCGCGGAAAATTTACAGCAACGGTCAGCACTGATGGTTTTGCTCGATTCTTTCCACCGTTATGAAATTCAGCAATTCTTTGAACAATAATTAGAAGTTTCGCAAAAAAGCCTCTAGCGGGGGAAAGAAAAGAAGAATTGTAAAGAATGAGTAACCAGATTCTTTTGTCATTGTCATAGTAGCTTTTCCCTTTCTATAACCTATTATTTCGAACACGGCCATAAAATATTTCGGATTAGTAAGCATTCAAAATATAGTCCTGAAACTGAATTTAGTAAAGTTATTGCTTGCAAGAGGAAGATGAAAGAAATATCATTAAATTAATAACTTATCGCATTATCTTTGTTATGAAACATGGAGATTAATTGATAATACATTTTAGAAGAAGAAAAAAAATTCAGCTTTTGCTGGAGAGAATATTTGATCGATTTGAATGTTATCGCTCTATGGGTAATGGATTGTTTCACAGGCCAGTTAGTTTAAACCTCCTTTTCCTGAACTCCATTTCATGCCATGAGAGGGTATTTAGGCTCAATTGAAATGTAGCACCCACATTATTACGTATGACGATCTGAAGTGGAAGTTGGATTCGAATTTACAATTTAAACGTCGCCGGTATTAAACTTTTGACAATGACCAGTCATCTATTGTGGCATTATATTGTGATAAACATTGCATTTGTTAAAGAAGTAATTATATATATTACAATATGGTATTCATATACCTGAATTGCATTAAAGCATAATATATATCTATAATTTGATCGACTGACATGTATTTAATTTGATATATACAGTGGTGGCTAAAAATTGTGGACACTTTTGAAAATTTGTATGTCTTTTCAATTTGTATGCTTAAAGAAAAAGTTAAGTTTCACAAAATGTAAAGTCTTATATATCATTTTGAAGAAAATTTAATATTGAATTAAAAAAAAAATGTTTGCAATATAAAAAGATTAAGTTGAAATAATTGTCGATATACATTAGACACTGATGATAGCAGTGAGTTATTTGTACTTAGTAAAGTAGCCTTTTAGATCCCTTTTATTTGATAGGTGCCTCATTCGGACAAGAGTTTTCAAACGGTATCACAAGTTTTCGATAGGATTGAGTTCAGGACAGGACAACAATGATATTTAGTCAAGAAGCAATGGCATGGAACAAAAGTGTAGAATAGACACCGAGAAAGTGATGTAAGATTTTTGTGTTAGGAAAAAGTGGTCTTTCCTATGCTGAAATTGCAAGACAGGTGGGTGGTTCATTGACTACTATCTGAAGCTGGAAGATTTTGCTTACAATATTAAAAGACAAATTCAATAAAAAACAAAACAGTAAAAGGCAAAAAAAGGTGCACCACATCTTTTGATGGCAGAAGGATAAAAATACAATGTCTCCAAGAATATCATGTGGCTCTTTTTTCACCAAAATTCGATTTTTTCCCATATAAGAATCTGTTATTTTGATATTGTGGTGCAAATTTTACTGCAATGACGCCAATACATAAGTACCATTTTCCTTTATTGGCAGATTCCATGTTTTTTCATTGTAACAAAAAAAGTAGAAAAATGCAACTGAAGAAAATGACACTCAATTCAAACTAATTGAGATTAACAGATTGTCAATATTGTGATTTTAAGTTAGAATTTCTATTCACGCATAAGATTTTGCTTATGGTAGTTTCATCAAATCTTTATTTATTTAAAGTAGCTTTTGGTTTGAATTAATATTATAATTTCTATACTATATGTAAGGTTACTTTTATATTTATTTGTTTCTTTTATTTCAATTTTAAATATTTAAGATTTTCTGCTGTGTGTGTTTTTTATTGTTCAAAACTTTATGGCAATTTTATCAAAATTAAGGCTTACTTTTTCTGTTTTAGATAATGTTTTAATTTAAATTGATGTTATAATTCCTATTTCAGTGTCACAGTTTTATTTTTTCTGAACTATCCTTTTCTTGCGTATCATTGTTGGTACAGTAATTATGTGATACAAAGACTCAAATTTTCAGCCTAATAATTTGTGAGGCCTTTTGTAAACAGAATCTTCGATCATGATTACCTATTCATGACACAAATATCAAAGGGTTTTTTTTACAATCAATGAAACTACACCTTCACTTCTCACCAGAATTTTTTTTTTTTGTCACGTCCATTTCTTCACAAAAAAACAAACAAACATCTGTTAGAAAAATTATGGATGAACACGGAAACTATGGATGCGATTAAATGCTCATCAAAGTAATTTTCCTTCTGACAAATCTGTTCATATGCAGATTGTATATATACACATGCATTGTATACATTTTTTACATATAAATGTTGTATGCTTTACATATCGATGCCATTTTCTGTTGTTGAAGATAAATATTCTTCCTTCCTAATAATAATTCCTTCATCAGCATATTCAATATTTTGTTCAATGTAGAGAATATTGCTTTAAATATAACAGAAAGAAAATGACACTGAATTCAAACTAATTGCTCTTAACATGTTGGTAATATCGTGAAGATAATGCTTCATATTTATGAGGAACCAGTATTTATTTTTTTTTTTTTTATGTACCATGTTTTTTTTTTTTGCGTGTCGCTGTTTTTTTGCCTTATGACCGATAAGAATTAATCTTTGTTTTAAATGAGAAAAAGTCATACATTTAACAAAAAGCTATTTGCTGAAACTATGATAAGGTGACCTTGAAATAATCTCATATTTTCTTTGGAATTCCATTTTGACCAGATTTTTCGTCATAACTTAACTTTGCTTCTGGCAATCTTGCAAATCAGAAAACTGTATCAGGTGTGGTCGCAAAAATGTTTGCACAGATAAAGGATGCACCTTGAAAAGATTTTCTCATATTTCCCTCTGGGTTTCTTTAAAATTCAGTGTTGAAATGATTTTACGTTGCTTCTGATAATCTGTTCCTCACGTAGTTTCTTGGAGATCATATGCATATTTTATGTTATCATACTGTCCATATACAATATATATATTTTAATTATTACTATAGTTATTTATCATTGTATGTATACTCATTCTTTTGCTCTTTGCAATCAAATTATAATTTTTAATAGAAATATTGCAAAAAAGTATTGTTTTAAGAATGTGTTTTTTAACAATATGGTTTATTATTTGTTTCATTTAGTACTGTTGTTGGTTCTGGACTATTTCAACGGGGACCTGTTTTAGGTAGATTTTAATTTTAGTTCATACTAATTAAATTTTTTTAGTATTGAATTACATCTAATACTCTATATTAGATGTATTGCAGTGATGTTAGATAGTATTATATGAGGTATGGGTGCAATGCTAATTTAATTTTTTTTTCAGTTGAAGGATTCCTAATATTTTTTATTTATGATAGTATTTAGTGAATCAGTTTATCATCATTAATTTTTTCTTTCGGTTCATCTATTGTAGGTTGTTTCACACATAGTTCCCATAGCAGAAACTTACAACTGCTATCACTTTTTCTTTAATAATTTTTATTTATATTTGCATTCATTCATATCTATTTACTCTTCAACTTGCTAATTTTCTCTCTTACATTGAAATATTTGTTTTTGTTAAATTATTATTTACTTTGAGGCAAAGTTGCAATTCGTTTAAAATTATTTATAGTGAGAACATTCATTTGAAAAAAATATTTTTAATTTTTGGTTTTACTACTTTTTTCATACATGGTTTATCCTCACTAAAAATATTATAATTGCTATAATAGATGAATTTATGTTTTTAAAACTTAACCCGTGCGAAGAACGGGCATTTCAGCTAGTTTAAGAATAAAATGAAAAACGAGAAAATTAATGTCATTGGAGTAAAAGCGTGGAGTGCTCTATATTAATTGTTATAATTCCTTACTAGTTCTATTCCGAAATGCTGAGTTAGTGTAAAAATGTACAAAGTACCCCACGCTGACATTACCACAATGACATTAATTTTCTCGTGAATCATTTTATTCTTAAATTAAGAATTATTTTTTTTACTTTTTAGTTCGGTTCACTATAAAAACGCGTTTTTTAGTATTTCAAAATTATAATTTATTTTCCACTTTTTAGTTCGATCTACAATAAAAGCGTGTTCTTTAAAATTTTTTAAACTATCATTCATTCATTGTTGAATTTATCCTTGAGTTTGATATTTGGAGCGGGAATTACGTGGCTGCTGGAATTAGTCTTGCTCTTAAAGGGATATTAATTAACGGGTCTGAAAGGTATTTATTCTCTCCGCTTAAGGGCCTCGGATAAGTCTCGTATCGTTATATATTTCAAAGATTCCGTCTCTATAGGTACAGGTCAAACTAATAAAAGTGTTTTAATAAGAAATATTAAGTGTCAATCGTATTATCACCTTTTAAACGTAGTGCTATACTGTTAATTCGTACCATCATTTCTAAACGTATTGCTGTACAAAAATAAAAAAATATTTAGCAGTTAGAACATAAATTATTTTTTCACCATTTTTAGAAAGACTAGACAACTGCATGTTAAGAAATTTCTGACGCGCCCACCCTTTTCCTTTCTCACATAAAGAACACTTTTTTTTGTTTGTTTAATTTGTATTAACCACAAGTGTATTATTCGCTTTTAGGGTTGCACCTTAATCAATAACTAAATTTGGAATTAGTCGCAAAATCTGGAAATGGTATGGCAATAAGGCACCAAATCTGGAAGTGGTATATGGAATTAGTCGCCAAATCTGGAAATCATTATTCCTAATGATCCTGATCAGGATAATGGAACAAAATTATGAAATTATTTTATTGTCATTGGTCCTTGACAAGAGTGCAAAATTTCGAATTCATCTGACCTTTTCAAGAGGGTAAAAATCGAGTTCCAAGATTCTGTTACATACAAGTGAAACTTATAAAAGCGTGTTAAAAAAGACAGCAGTAACGTTGGAAAAGGAACAAATTGAATGGATGATCAAGTTATATGGAGCGATGAAACTGAGATATCGTTATTCGGTAGTGATGGATGGCAATATGTAAGACGTACGCATTCATTCAGGCAACTGTGAAGAACTCAGTTTTATAGTTTGGTCATACATGTCAGCAGATGGTAATTAGTCCCCTTCATGCCCTCGATGGGACATTGAATGCCAGAGAATATATTGATACTATTTCAGAACCCAAATTTCTGCCTTCCATCACGAATCTTTTATCCAATATAATGCTTCATTTATTTTTTTCTCAGCAGGATTCTGCTCCCTGACACAGCAAAATTTCAGAAAGAATGGTTTCGTACAAAAAGCATTGAATTGTTGTCCTGGACAGGAAACAGTCCTGACCTTAATTCTATCGAAAACTTGTGGCACCGTTTGAATACTCTTGGTCCGAATGAGGTATCCTTTAAATAAAAGGGAACTAATTGAGGTTATAATTGTTTGCCGGCATCATGTAATAACGAAGGAAGAGCTTAAAACTATCTTCAGCTCAATGAAGCATCGATGTGAAGCTGTAATAAAAATTTAAGGCAACTCAACCAAGTACGGATAACTCACTGCAATCACTAGTATCTAATGTATATCGATAATTATTGCAGCTTCATTTGTGTTTTGCAAATATTTAAATTTTGTTTTTTAAACTGAATTCAGTATTAAAATCTCTTAACATTTTCTACAAGCATTCAAATTTTTAAAAAAATTTCAAAAAGTGACCACAATTTTGACCATTACTGTTGATATAATGAATCAAAAATATAGGAAGCATCAAAAAACATGAAAGAATAAATGATACACAGTAACAACTAAATACACAGTATCAACTAAATAACATAATAAATAGATAAAAGGAAGAAAGGAAAAACAATTAAACAAAAATTCAAAAAAAAAAAAAAAAAAACAACCCGAGAGAGTAAAAAAGAAATTTCAGACTTAGGACGAATAAGTGGGGTTAAACTAGTTTGATGCTATCAACCTTTTTCCTTTGCGACTCTGTAGGTAAAAACCAAATAAAATATAGATAATAAATTCAAATTGTAAAACAGTATATTGAATAAAAACTCTTAAAAATGGATGAGAAGCAACCAAATTCGACTCTGTAATCTATCATAAAAGAACTACAAAAAAGAATTTAGAAAATTCTAGCTTTTTCCAAGTAAGAGAAGAATCTTGAAATGTGAATGGAGCTACTGTTTATCAAGGTAACCATCCAAATTACATATGAACGCATCCTCTATACCAGCATACAAAAAGAGATGCTAGTAATACTTAGTAGGCTACAATTTGGTTGGTTGTTAAAATGTAGAAATTTTTTAATGTATAAGATGTTTAAGAATGTGTAGAAAAGTGTTAACTGTGGGTGAAAAGTGGTTTTAGAAATGTTCACAGCAAGACCATAACATGCTAACTTTGAGATCCTATTCTTGTGTGGTGCTTTTGGAATCAGAAGTTACAAGACGATTCATGTATTTCTGAGGAATACATGTCCTTAAGAAGTTTATGGTCCAAGCAGTAATGGAAGAACTTTTTAATCTTCTTGAATTTATCTATTTTAAGAGTAGTTAAGTTATTATTTCGAAGCAAAAATTTCAAAATAACATTTCTGTTAATTGATATATGCAAATTGTTGTGTGTGTTCCGTACAGGAATTTTAATTATATTTAATTTAAAAGAATCTTTTTGTCATAAATATTACAATAGATTACTTTATTGTTAATTAGATACAAGTCTAAATCCAAGAATCCATATTAGAGTTAAGGTTAGTTTTTGAAATATTAAGATAGTCAGGGTAGAGAGTAATATTTGATCTAAAAAATATTCACTATTTCTACCAAAAACTATTAAACCATCAATATAACAATAAAGCCAGTAGGATTCATTATCAATAAAATCCATTTCAAAAAGGAGTAAATAGAAGTTGGCTAGTGGCTAAACAATTACTAGTATAGGACTACCTTGCTCTTAATCTGTTAATATATATTCTGATCAAAAGTAATGAAATTTTTTTATAATACAAGATTTAAAAGAATATCAAATTTTCCTTTTATTGAGTTATTTAATTCATATTTATCATATATTAGCCAAGGAACTCTAATCACACATATCGTCAAAATCAATCAAATTAAAAAGACCCTCTAAGTCAAAGGCAAGCATAGAACAAATTAACTTGTCCCTCTGACCCCACCAATTTTTAAGTTATTTTTAATTATTGCTGTATGTGTTAAAAGTTTTATCAATGCTATAATATATATATATATAATTTAATTAGTTTTCCCTGAAATTTAAAACCATTAACTAAAAAAATAAAATTTAGCAAAGGAAAGAAATAAAAATTCCCGTGTATTTTCTCAATAAGAATGACTATGTAGAAAACACATTGACCTCCTTAAAATACAATTCACGCAATTATTTAAGCGAGTTTTCACTCCTTAACATGATAAGACGAACTCATTTTAAGAGTTTTGCAACTATTTCGATACAAATAGTAGCCTAGATATTATTTTAAAAATGTTCTAGAGATTATTTTAATTCATTTTTGTTAAACTTTTTGTATCCTACTTTTTTTTTCTGCATGTGACAGGGAAATAAAATATTTTTCATTTTAATTTGATTTCTTTCCATCGGAAACTTCAAGATAAATTTTACTTGAAAAGCAGAGTTTTTAACTTTTGTAAAAAGAGATGTTATACGGTGAATTGTTATGCTTTTGGGAAGTAAAGTTCTATTTTAACGTATTGTTCAACAGAAACGTATGTCATACGAAAACATTTAGTTTTAACATTTTGTAGTATAGAAACATGCATAATGTAAAAAAAAAATCAGCATTAATACATTCTTTTACTTGAATAAAGTAGCTATTTTTGGATTATGGTACAAAAATACATTAAAATTTGTAAGCGTAAAGAAAACAATAGTCTGATTCACGTAAAAAAGTGAGGTGAAATAACATTTTCTTAACAATTAATATTTTTACAGAAATAGCTGTCATAGTAGGAAAAGAGTAGGCCGGTTATCAAATGCCATTCAGGATTTCAAATACGATACATAAGTAAAAATACAGTATTCTAAATAAACTTTTAACTCACCAATGTCATTTAATATTTCATATGAAGTTTCAAATGTAAAAATATAGCATTCTAAACAATACTGAAGCAAAAATTACATACCTGTGAGGAAATATAATGCGTATTGTAAAACGCGCTTTCAGAAATTCCGTTAACACTCGTATACGTTTGCCGCTACTTTCTTTGTTACTCTATATCCGGTAGAGGCGTTACAGTACTTAGAAGACATTGCGTGTTTTACCAGCGATAGCTAGATTTTTGTTAAAATTTATTTTTCTTTCCAAAAATTGCTTATCCATTGTACAGAACGGACAGCATATGGACTTTTTACTTTACACCAAACGATTACAGCGATTTAGAATATTTCATAAAAATAAAGAAAACTCTTTTTTTTTTTTTTAAACTCAAATTTTTATTTCAACCGAATAACATAGGCGAATGAAAGGGAAATTTGTCGCCTTAAAATTGTTTAATCTTAAATTTTAGTACTAGTTTATGAGTTATTTACTATGTACTACTATAGCTATACTTTTTGTGTGTCCTGCCACACTTTCTTTTAATATATTATTAAAGGATACACATATTTCTACCTGCAAAATCGGATGTATTCTAAAATGTATTTACAAATTTGTAGGAAAGTTTTATACATAGTTTGAACATTCCAGCTATATACTACCTGTATCATTTCCAGAGAAATCAAGAAATACTTGATGGCAGTTTGTTGTTGTTTATGAAAGTAAATATTAGCAAATAATATAGAAAATTTGTTTGAAAATGTGATTTAAGTTTTCTATTGTGCATTATTTCTCAGTTATTGAGTTTTGATTTTATTTGGAACTATTATGAGATAGTTAACTCTGTCAACGCTTAATGATTAATATGTTGGGGTATTTTTGGTTTATTAATATTTACATTACATTAAAAAACGAATAAAATTATTTGCAATTAATTGATTTAAAAACTTCCTTAAAAAGAGATAAAACATTTAGGATTATTTATTAGAAATTAATTGAAACTCAAAAAATTTAAATTGTATTACTTGGTGATGTATATATAGTGAAGTTAATCTTAAGAGAGGTATCAATTATTGTAGAGATACTTACAAATTTCTCTGGTTAAAGGAAAAATACAAAAATTCAGTGTTACATATAAATGTTCTTCAAAAATGGGATGGATCAATTCTTTAGGTACCCTTTATAATTTAGATTTAGAAGAATAACTACAAAGAATATATACACACATATTTTTTTATTTTTTCAATAAATGAATAACATTAACATATACTTGCAAGGATACATATCAATTTTTTTAATTTCTTCAGAGATAAAAATCAACTAAGTATTTTAAATCAAGAAAATAAATTCCAGAATGCCAAAAATCATTGTAAATGTTCAGTTGTTTCTGAAGATTAAGAAAATTACAACTCTGAACATGATCAAATTTAAATACATATTTTTAATAAAATTTAATTAAATAAAAAGATATATAAATATGTGTTCACAGTTAGTTAATTTTAATTTTTACACTTTCACTCTTTTAAAAATTTTTTTTTGTTGTTTTCATATTTTTTTTAAGTACATGTTATTGCTTTCATTTAAGAACAACAATGAAAATTAATTCTTGAAAAATACACAATTTTATTTTTTATACACGCACATATATACACTCGTGTCCATAAATTAAGGATAATTCAGAATCACACAGAAATTGAACTCTAAAATAAAAATTTCACCTGTAGAATTATCACACACATCTTGAAGAAGAATATGCAAATTACAGGAAACCACCAGATGGCGCGGATAGAACGCCACAATGACGAGAGTGTAAGACAGGGGTATATAAAGAATGGTGGCAAAGAAGTAAAATTGTTCACAAGCGCTTTAAAAGCCTTTCAGTGCAATAACCACATGGTTATGGCACAAAGGAAGCACATTCGGATGATTTTTTACGTGGTAGAATTATCGGACGACTGGAAGTATCCGAGAAACTTGGAATCGCCCAGAGTGTCATCTCCAGGCTTTGGCAACGATTCCAAGATGATGGTAATGTGAGTAGATGTTACAGCACAGGTCTCCCCCGACTTACAACGCCGAATGAGGACCGGTATTTGGCAGTTACTGCCAAAAGAAACAGACGGAGCACAGCATCAGACCTGTCTCGTCAGCTCTCTTCAGCTACCGGTACGACAGTTTCAAGGCAGACCGTGTACAGACGCTTAGGGCACATTGGTCTATATGCTCGTAGGCCTGTCAGATGTGTTCTCCTTACCGCAACTCACTGTCGCCTGCGGTTAACCTGGAGTAGAGAGCATACATTATGGACACCGCAACAGTGGTCTTGTGTGATGTTTTCCGACGAGTCCAGGTTTAGTTTTGCAGTCTGATTCTCGCCGGACTTTCATATGGAGAGCGCCAGGTACCCGTTACCACCAAGAGAACACCATTAAACGACACCGTTATGGTGGTGCAGGATGGCTCGTTTGGGGAGGAATTATTCTTGGTTCCAGAACTGACCTGCATGTTCAGAGTGTAACGATGACAGGCCACATCTATCGGGATGTCATTCTAGTAAAACATGTACGTTTGTTTCGGGGCGCCATGGGTGCTGAATTTCTGTTTATGGATGACAACGCCCGTCCTCACCGTCCTAACATTGTAGACGAATGCCTTCAATCGGAGGATATCACCCGTATGGATTGGCCAGCATACTCACCGGACTTGAATCCAATAGAGCATGTGTGGGATACGCTTGGCTGACGAATTGCAGCCCGTCAACCCCCTCCCACCTGTCTACCGGAACTTCGGAGGGCATTGCTTGATGAGTGGTGTAATATTCCCCAAGGTCAGATTGATAATTTGATACTCAGCATGCGTAGGCGTTGTAAGGACTGTATTGCATCGTTCGGGAGACATACTCCGTATTAACCATCATACTAACCATGTTATACTGTTTTTTGTAAATAGGTTCTTTTTTGAAATTTGCTTCAGGGAGTAAAAATCGCAATTTTTATTAATTATGTCAAACATATAGCATCTTTTTTGCTCTTTACCTTTTGTTTAATAAATAGACTTTACAAATAAGTCAAATTTGTTTTGCTTCTGTCTCTTTCTTTGTCTGAACTTCATTATCCTTAAAGACTCGTGCATGTGAAAAAAAAAAATTTATGATCTTACTGCTAAATATTTTTGTAAAGCAATACGCGTTTAGAAGTGATGATACGAATTAACATTATAGCAATACGTTTAAAAGATAATTGATAATACGATTGACACTTAATATTTCTTCTTAAAACACTTTCATTAGTTTGACTTGCAGCTATAGAAACGGAATCTTTGAAATATAACGATACATGACTCATCCGAGGCCCCTTAAACGGAGATAATAAATACCCTTCAGACTCGTTAATTAATATCCATTGAAGAGCAAGACTAATTCCAACAGCCATGTAATCCCCCTTCCCATAGGCTCCAAATATCAAACTCAAAGATATATTTAACAATGAATAAATGACAGTTTAAAAAAACTAAAAAACTTTTACTGTAGATCGAACTAAAAAAATGAAAAATAAATTAGTTTAAAAAAAAAAAACCCCAAAACACGCTTTTATTGTGAATCGAACTAAAAAGTAAAGAAATAATTCTTAATGTAAAAATAAAATTATTAACGAGAAAATTAATGTCTTTGTGCTAAAAGCGTGGGGTGCTTTGTACTACGTTTTTATACTAACTCAGCATTTCGGAATAGAACTAGTAAGAAATTACAACAATTAATATAGAGCACCCCATGCTTTTACCCGAATGACATTCATTTTTTCGTTAATCCTTTTATTGTTATATTAAGAAGGCCCGGCACATGAATTTTTGAAAAATAATCGATTATCACTTTTTTTTATATTTTTTGAAAGTTCAAATATTTCTGCTTAAAATGATGTATGATATGAGGAAATACGATAATTAAAAGTATTTTTATTTATTTTTTAAGTGAAGTTACTCCTTGGCGCGCATCGAATGAGCTCTGCTAGGATCACCTGTGTTTCCCCTTGCAAAAGTTTCTGATGATCTCAAATACATATGATGTTGAAGTGGAAAATTTAGAGTGTATTGGGCATATCCAAAAGTGCATGGGTGTACGTCTTTTGGATCTTAAAAGCAAAAACAGAGAAAAAAAAGTTAAGTGATGGAAAAGGCCTAAGTGGTCGTAACTCAATCACCGATATTTTACCTACACAGTATGAAAACTGCTCTTTGGGTTGTTTATTTTTATCTTCTGTCTTCAAACGACAGCCCTCAACATGGACTGTGTCCTGAGGGTATAAATTTATGGTGATAGTTTCAAAAGGTAGAAGCTGAATGTAACGAGAGGCACCATAATCATAAATACATACACACGTGTTATGTATGTACCATAATGAATTAAATGAAGCCAATTTTTAGAGATCTAAGCGGTCCTGTGTTATTAAGATAATGATTACATGGAAAGACTCAAGAGCTCCCAAATGAGTTAGTTAATAATACTATATGGTCAGTGATTCCAAAATTTACATTTGTAGTATTAAAAGCTCTAAAATTAGGGGTAAATATGGCTAGTGAGAATTTCAATACGAGTCATGTAACAAAATTAATGATCTTAAAACATTGTAATACTGAACCAAGATATAACTGTGAGTCATGCTTCAAAAAATTAGACACATGTAGGATTCGTGTAGCTCAACTAAAGCATCTGGAAATCTAGGAAAAGGCTAAATTGTTAAAAATAATGGGGAAAAAAGAAAGTTAGAAGAGTCTTTTGTAGGAGCAGAGGTTAAAGAAAATGCTTCTGGAAAGAATAAAAAATGAATTAATGCTAAAAAATTACACATTTTTACTTCAAAGCCTGTTTACTCAAAATGTAATTTTTTTTCACTTTATGTACTTTTTTCTCAAAAACTACTTATTATATAATCCTCAAATTTTCAGTGAGCATACTTTTTACATGTTTACACATTTTAATGGAGGGAATCGGATATATCTAGCAAACCTTTTTGGATAAGTTTTTTTTAAGCTAAATTTTTGAGAAAAAATTTGGACTTTTTCTAAAAATTCATAATTATTTTAACTTTTAACAATAAGACAAAATCCCTCGTTAAACTTTTATTGATAGTATACATAACCTACTGTAAAAATTTTATCTATTAAAAGTAAGTAGTTTCTGAGAAAAAGGTACATAAACTTACGCAATTTATCATAAGTTCCTATGGAAGTGCCAGCCCCACCTTAAGAACGATTTTTTAAAATTTTTTAGTTCGTTTCACGATAAAAGCGTGTTTTTTTAAAAACTATAATTTCTTATAGATTATTTTTCTCAGTACAAAGCCTATCAGTAGAAAAATCTTCATGGTACTTACGTGTTACAGCGGCGTTACTAAAACACTCCGGACGCCAATGTGGTAATTTCAGAAAAGAAAACAATTGCTGTGTTGGGTTACCATTATGTTATCCGAGTCCATTGCATTACGCAATCCGATCATTTGGGTATCGAAAGATATTTTACACGGAATTCAAATTCTTTTGATTACTCAATACATTATGATAATTATGTTTTTAGATTAGATTTTCAGAAATTTCCCCAATTTCCATAGAATGAATATGTGCCAATACGCACTTTACACGCAATTTATTCTAATTCGATCTATCTAAATACTTTTTAATAGTATTAAAAAATTTCCCTTTAAGTCACGATTTATTACATGTTTTAATACTTCCATTATTTATTATGATTCTAGTGTTCTGAAACTTGTATCTGAATGGACTTGCTATAATATTTCCACATGAACTATGAGTTTTTACAGAAAATAAGAACAAAATATGTGAAACACGTTTTTAAGCTTCCCTCACACACAAGACAATTACCTCTTAAAAATATTGTTTCGATATAAATTGCATACTAAATAACGTTCGATTACAAACCTGAAAAATGGAACCAAACATCATTTTATAAATCGAAACTGATTTCAGTGACTATTGCAATCCATTTCTAAAAATAGATTTTGAGTATAAATTTTTTCATAAAATAAAACAGATTTAAGTTTTTGTTTTATTTATTGCCATAACTTTTCACAATCAAGCGTATAATTTCTCCTGTAATAATACGTAAAACGTGTCAATTTATTATATCTAACATTAAACCTACTAACATTCATACAGCTTACCTCTTACGACCACAAGAGCACAAACGCCCTTGTTTCAAAGTTTATTTTTACAAGACTCAATTCAACATGTTTCGGATTACCAATTTTTGCCATTTTATCATATAATTTGGGGCAATTTTAAAAGTAGCTTCATAATGCCTCTTACAAAGAATTCTTGATCCCTATTGGCGAAGAAAAACTTTTTCACAATCTTCTCTTGTGATTTCTTATCACTAAGGTAGTTGAGCAATGCAAGAAAAACAAGGTAATTTCTTGGCAAAGCAATTAGAGAAAAAAGTAATAAACTAAAACTAATTAGATATATTTATCTAGAGAATGTACTAAAATTTTAACGCTTTGTTAAACTTAAAAAATTTTAGAGCTGATCGAGTAAATAAATATTATAAGAAATGAAACATTTACATTACGAGACCATTATTTAAAATAACAGGCTATAACTAAAAACAGATTCATACTTTGAGAAATATTTTAGTACATTATCTAGAAAATAAATATCAGGTTCGAAAACTTTTATAGAAATACATTTTTAACAATCAGACTCATTATGATAGATTTCGAAAAATTTTAAAAAATACCCACTTCTGGTAAATTAAAGACCCACTTGCGGTTTTTCACACAAATTTTATAAAACTTATGTAACTTGGAAGCATAGAAACAAAATATAGCATATTTTGTAAGGCCAAAAGATATAGTTCCATTCCATAAAATAAAAAAACAAAACAAAAAATGTTTCGGTCGAATTTGGCCATTTCAATGTGTTCGGATTGGCATACTAATAATGCTTCCAAGAACAAAACAAAGTTCGTTGTCGTTGTACATTTAGTTTTATAAAATTTTAGGAGGTGTGTTGGAGTGGCAAAATAATATGGCAGGATTATAAAAATCAAACTTAATTTCCAACACAACAATAACAATGAATAAGTTCGGATATATATATTCCCTTCGTCAGAGTGGAATTCTGGGAAGACAGAAGAAATGCCCAGAAGACATTTCTTCCGACCAATAAGATTCAACAACCAATAAGATGACTAAAGATGATCCGATATTATGAAAGAACACTACAAAATAACGACTGAAGCACAGCTCAAAATAAAAAATCAGGAATATGTAATATTACGGGTTTGCGAGCAATAACAGATGTAAAAATATACTAGCACTATGTACTAAGTCAGTTTCAGATTGCACCAGAAAATTTAACACATTGTAAAAATAGCTAAGTGATCAAAGCCAAAAGTTTGTGACCGATGGAATTTCAGTCAAGCCACATATTCGAGCCTTGCACCATAAAAGATTCCATCGTATAGAATTAACCCCTTAACGTTGTGACGGGGCTATTCGCGAGATTTCCGAACTAATCCTCTTGGGAAACTTTGGGGCTAGCATTTATACTATTTCACAGCCTTTTCGGGAAAAACACGAGATAGATATATGTTAATTAGTTTGACTATATAAAGTCTATATATAGGTTTTGTAATGTCAAGTAATGTAGTAATTGTAAATGTAATGAAAAGGAGCTGTCACGTAAGTAATACCGGAGAATTACTTCACGAACTTAGCGCGCGTTTAAAAGGTATAAATTATAAAAGTAAATAACCAGATTGAAAATTGAAGATAGTAGATTCAGTACCGACCTGAGGTCAGTTAGTGATAGTTCTCCTTGTCCATTCTGGTAGTCGGGTTTACTTAGAATTGAGTATTAGGATTAATCGACGTTTTGGGGAATCACTCCCAGGTTTCTTCTTATAGTTAAACTTGTGATTGTTTACGTGTTTTTCAGTCTTGAATAAATATATTTGTTGTTATGGCGTTTGTTGGTGATGATATGTTTCCTCCCACACTTAGAGACGCGCCGGGCGGAGTGAGCGGGGTCCGAGGTAGGACACCGCCCCCACAACGTGCATGATCGAGTTAATTCGATCGCGCTTAACTGGCCAAACTATGTACAAACGAAATAATTCGTACGGAGTCGTATTTTACACTTCTGTAATTTTTACACTCGAACATAAGTGATCGTCGTTTGCACTCGTGAGACTTCAATCCGTCGAATCGTCGTGTTTTCGTAAGTTAAGATAAATTTTTTTTAGTACATTGGTTGGGCACAGCATTTGGAACAATTGTTTTGCATAAAAAAATTGAGGTAAAGAAAGATCAACATTTCAGAAGCAAATTGATAGAAAGACATACACAAAGTTATTAGAGTGATAGAAATGTAAAAAAAATCAGGTAGACCGAAATCTTCCGGAATTCTACAACTAACAGAACGTCTATTTTCTTAGTTTAGTTCCACCAACATAAAAAAAAGAACCTCCCAAAACAACTGTACTCCGTGTTGTGCTAAAAGAGAAAGGAAAGGAAAAAAGAAATGCGAGTCGTTACAAGTGTAATAATTGCAATGTTGGTTTATTGTTACACCTTGCTTCCAAATACATCTGACAAAAATACTAATACTGTTTTCAAAAATAAATAGTACTATCACTATTATTTCTAATGAAAAAAAGTATAAATAGATATTTTTACTGATAAAAATGAGATTTTTTCAAAACAGGTATTCGAAAAGAAAGATGTACTTGCCAGATTGAAATACTCAGCTCTTATCTGAAATTTGGATCAAAATCCAAAATTGAAATAAAAATTTGTTTTTGTATTTTTGACCAAAACAAAGTTTATTCTGTTTTCGTAAATAAAGCATTTTTTTTATCTGTTTTCATCAAAATAGAGTGTATTAAGGTGTATAGTGATGTGGTCGTGCTGGTGAACACGTGATCGATGTCAAATCGTGGGTTCGAGTCCTAATACCACTAAATATTCGCTGTGTGAAGACCGATGCACGTTGAATCTGCCAAGGCTGAAGGACCTAAATTCCGAGTCGTGCGGAAGTTAGGCGAGTGGAAGTGTCAGAGCTTAGGTGTCACTTCATAGAGGTTTCTAATTGCGAGGTCTATCGCCAACAGGGACGTCTTAAGACTTCTTGAGGCCCTGGGCCCTTATTCAGAAGTAGGCCCTGGGATTTTACTCAAAAGTAGATCCTGGGCCCCCCTATACACATGTAGGCCCCCACCTATAACCCTTAAAAGTACATATCATACGTTGTTAAATTATTTTTCAGACAATAGCCCGAAACAAATAAGTGGGCATGACTTGCAATTTTACAAACCGGCTCGACTGACTGCCGCCTTTTGACTGAATGAATAATGATGGTGTATGGTGATAGGGCCTAGGGCGAAACATGGACAACGGTCATCACATATATAGCCAGTTGACACATAGTCCGATATTCCCAGTTTTTAGGAGAATACAACCATAAATGACATTTGACCATTGAAATTACTTGAATTGTGTTCTTATTAAAGATGAGTCGAGAAAGAGACGAGGCCCCCATTGTGGTCGAGGCCCTGGGCCCGGTTGGCCCATGCATTAAGTCGTCCCTGGTCGCCAATAGCCCTCGTGTTGCTCCAAGCACGACGCAAAAAATTATTTAATCAAGTGGTATTGATGAACTTTGAATTTATCGAGTCCCCAAATTTTCGCTTTTGCGTAGTGTGAATGTTGAAAAAGTGGGGTGTCAGCATGTGTCTTTCTAATCACTCGATCATGATTCAAAGTTGAGGCTTTTCAACTATTTCCTTCTTGTTTCTTTTGAGTGAGATGTTTACAAATAATTAGTTTACATTTCATTGAAATTTGTCAAAACCTCAATACATTTCAATAGTGCTCCAATGTATAGAAACATCAAGTATACCTTTAGAGAGTATTCCCATTAAAGAAAATTTAAAAAAGCAAGTACAAAAGTATAAGTAATATGGAGTGTAAAATTTTACTGAATAAGTTGTGTTTAGTGCACATTTTATACTCATTTGGGTTTGTACATTTCATATTAATTTGGTTAATAAGTTGTTGAAAAATGTGTTTTTTTTTTGTTGCTTCTTTTTAAAAAAATATTAGTTGCAATTCCTTTTTTTCTGCTTTTAATATCATTTATATTCGAAGCTACTACTAAGAAATTCAAACATTTTCAAAAGTTTAGCCCAACTAATATGATAGTAAAATTTATTCTTCACATAATATTCTGAAGAAAGTTTCAAAATCTGCGAAGTAAAATTTTCACATTAAAATAGTTACTAAAAATTTCGAAACCTTTGGATTTTTTTTTGAGAATAATGAGTATATAAGTTAAACCGATTAACTCTGAACGCTTCAACCACAATTCAAAATCATAAGGTATGTCAACTCTAAGGTACTTTCCAAGTAAGTACTCGAGCCTCGAACGCAACAACACTGGCTACGAGTTCGCGAACATGATGGGCTAAATTTGTGTGACGTCATAATCACGCAACTACAATCAGTTCATGAGCTTAGTTGTTGCCAACTTTTGCTTCTTGCAAAAACGTTCTTCTAAATCAACATATTTGACAATTATAATGCACAGAAATATGCTAAATGCATTTGATATACACATTAATAAAAAAACAATTTTTAATCTTAAAATTTTTTATATGAAATTCTTTTTCTTAATATTTGTACATCCATGTAGAGGAGCGATGCACGCTAAATCTGTCAAGAGCTCAAACGTTCTCCCGTAAGGAGAGAGGGGGGCAGCTCAGGTGTCGTCCTCGTCACTTGACCATGGTTCAGAATTACGAGGTCCGTCGCCAAAAGCCCTCGTGTAGCTGAAAAGTGCGACGAAAATATTCACTCACTCACTCGTACATCTTTACCCAAATTACAAAATTTGAAATTTTATCTAAATTTTACTAAAATAACCGCAAATACAAGCTTATTGTCTGTTTCAAATTCAACGAACACACTATTATCTTTATCATGGGATCATTGTGAATTTTGTCCACAGCCCGACAAAATCCAATCAATTCAAAAGCGATTTAAGATACTAATGTTCTACGTTTTAACATGTATTTTTTTTTGGTTTTATTTTTCTGAAAATCCTAATGCTATTAGACGTTATTGAATACACCGACTTATCTTAGAAACTTAAACCTATTAGGGGACTATAACCTGCACCCTAAATTACTCTGTAGATTCTACTGTACGTTAAGCATACAACACAACTTGTAGCGTAAATACAGTTCTCCATTCGAATCTTTTCCGTCACTTTGCGAATGTTCAAATATTGGATTTTCGTGACCATTGTAAGTTGTTCTAACATCTTTTGCCGAACGAAATACAGTTTAAAAGCGAGCAGTGTAGATTTCAAACGAAAGAAACTTGGTTTAAGTGGAAAACGTGTGCACATATATATATCCCTTCCTTTTCTTATAATATAAAAAAACTTTATCCCAAGCAACACAATTCTTTAATTTCATTTTATACCATACTTTATTGTATGAGTTGGTACGATTTTATATTAGCCTACTCCTAGTTTTTGAACTTTTTTTTGTTGCCAAGCTGGGAAAAAAGTTCGTAAGTTTAGCTACCAGTATTTTTCCCCCAACAAATATTTTAAATAATAGCACACATTATTTGAACGATCCGTGTTATTAGGGTCCGAAGCTCTAAAATACTTTTATTTATTTATAATTTTTCACCTCTATCAGGGGTTATATTTATGTTTAACACAGAAAACATTTGGTATAATAAAAGAGCTCTATATTGTAACAATTCGATTTTTAAATTTACTAATATTTTGTATTGATGCATTACTGACACAGTTTCGTTTTTATCTAGAACTTTAATAGGAAGTTATACAGAATATGTAAAAACTTTTTGGTGTTTTCCCCTTTATGGAATTGGTTTCTAAGCACAACACAATATCACAAGATTAAAGTATCCTTTTTATCCCATTTCGGAACATTCTTACGAATAAAAAAAAAAAAATCTTTGCTCTTTTCTTATCGTTACGATGAAAAATAGCTCTTTTTTCATTTCCTACTAATAATTCACACCCTCCCTATACGTACTTTAATAATAATCTCTCGATAATTCAAACCTTCGATAATACGAAACTTTTAATAATTCGAAGTATATGCTCATTCCCTTGAAAAACTCTTGATATTTCGAACTAAAACAATACGTTTGGGTACACTCAATATTTTGAAGTAAAATCTGTGGCTGGCTAGACTACAACACGCGATAATTCGAAGTTATTTTATAAAACTCATGACAATTCGAACATTCACTATCATGCACAGTCCTGTAGCAAACAGGTTGGAGCTTACAAGTTTTGCCTTGTATTGTCTCGGCGTGTCTCCCCTGTAACATAGCCCCTTTGATGACCATCTGGCTGCTACCCCTTTTTTGTATTTTCTTGTTCCTCAGGCGAAATGACACTTTTATTGCTTTCCTTTTTCAAGTGGACAATAGACCAACCGCACCTGTTGTCAGCCATCCACATTTTTCGTTTAACACGTGTCTGTGGTATTCATGAGCTCAGGAAGGATGGTCCGCTATTGTGAAGATGAGATGCGTAGGATTGTGTGTGTATGTATGGAATGTATTCCTTTGATACAGGACTTTTAACTTCTGTATAATATTTATGCTGTAGAATACGTACTTTTTAAAAATACTTTAAGATAATTTTATACATATGTACAATAGTTGTTTTATAACATAATTTCAAATTTTAAATGTGTCAGAAAAAAATTTCTCGTGTATTTTGGTAGTTTTTTTCTACTCTCTTGATAATTCGAAGATTTTCATTGGTCCCTCCAACTTCGAATTATCGACAGTCGACTGTATATCTTGTTCAAATTTTCAATCACGTTAACAGAATACTTTTTATACACCCACAAACCTTTGAAATGCAATGTTTTAAAACATGTAGTGGATGACACTTGATGTTAATTTTGTTTTTTCAAAAATAAATTAAGTAAATTTAATTTTTTTTAATTATGGGTTGAGAGATATAGTTCAGTCAATATTATTCCTCTAGATCAGGGGTGGGCAGACTTTTCCAGGGTACGGTCTACTTCTAATTTTTTCAAGGTGTTGCGGTCCACCCAGTAGCATTGGTATAATGAGCTAAAAGAAGTATACAATAGTCAGACCTCCATTTTACGAATCTCTATTTTGGGAATTTCTCTATTTAACGAACTTTTTCCTGGAACCAAAAACATTTTACGATTTTCTTCGTAAAATAGCCTCCAAATAGCGAAATGCTTTTTCTATTCAATCCAAATTTCTCTTATTATTCGATTTTTTTTCTCACCGTATTTTTTAAAATACCATATTTACTCGAATCTAAGCAAAACTTTACCCCCCCCCCCCATGTTAATGCTACTGAAAATAGGGCGCGGCTTAGAATCGAAGGGGGGAATGTGTTGAATGGGGTATTTAGAGCAATTACAGGTTCATGCATGTATTTAAAAGTTTAATACTGATAAAAATAACTATAATTATTCCCTTCTTATTAGTTTTCCTTCTAAGTTTATTTTAATTTCTTAAAATGGGATATCGATAAACCATTTTGGACTATTTTTCAATTTTCACAAAATCTTGTTGAGAATTTGGGGCATGGCTTAGATTCGAATAATTACGGTTTTTCTAAGCCTTCGTATGATATGATTATTAGGTCTTAGTGAAGACGGCCCACCCCAGCTCTAGATGGTAGCACCATTGGATAAAACAGCTTTTTTTAAGCTTGTGGTGAAAATTTAACTTAACCCGAATAAAATCATTGCTAGTTAGACGTCAGCATTCCTTTTACACTGGTTTTAAAATAAAATCTTATCTATTGTATTCAACTTTTATTAAAGTTAATTACAAATGTAATGCGGTTAAAAAGTTTTTTTTCATGTTAATTTAAAAGGTGTTTTGCCACTTCAGATTGTGATTCTGTCATATGTAAATGCAGATTTATATTAATTGCAATTATTTTTTAAAAAGTAACTAACATAAAATTTTCTTTGTTGACCTAAGTAGAAACTAACTTTTTTTCTTGTTAAAGTTCAGTTTAGGAATTTCAATTCTCCATTAAAATTCTAATTATTGAGAAAATAATTTTTTCTTTCTAGACTGCAACGTCAGATCCTGTTTAATCTACATAACCATTCCATTTAAAACTTTCAACACTATTTTCCTTAAATTTTTTTTTTCCAAAATATCATCTGAATATTATATTTAAAACTTTTTTTCTAAGAAGAAAGAATTATAGTTTTTAATCAATTGTTTTTAAAACAACGTTTCACATTTTAATTTTGCGTGGTCACAGTTGTCAACTAGTGATCGATGCATTTTGTCGAATTGTGGATTCGAGTCCTGGCTTTTCAGAGATCACTTTGAAAGATAGATGTACGTTTCTGAAGCTCAACGTCTCAAGCAGGTGTGATGTGGCAGTTTGGAGAGGGGGTGCCAGCTTAAGTGAAGTTCTCTTCACTTGATTGCGATTCAAAATTGAGATCCCCGCTGATGGTCCTAAATGCTGCTTTGAAATAACCTATATATCTCATTAAATTTTTTAAAAATTTTTTCATAAGAACAACATAGAATATAATTAATGACTACTTTGGCTTGCTTTGAGATATAAAAAGAATATTAGAAGTGGTATAATAACGTACACTATTTCACATAAGTTATCAAAAGCAAAAAATATAATGGGAAGGAAAATAGGGACTCTATATTCAATAAGCAACTAAAACAGCAGAATTTCAAATAGAAGCATTAGATAAACGCAAATTTAATAAGCTGATCAAATTGGACTTGAAATGGCGTTAAAATCCTTGTGTGAATTAAATAGGAACATTTACACGATTTTGCAAGAATTATATAATAATCCATAAATTCGTAATCACGCAACTCAGCTACAGCGTTCACAGAATACCAGTTTATAAAAATGAGATGAAATTGTGTAAATTCTAATTTATATAGTTGTTGAATGTAAACAAGTATTTTAATTGCATTTTATAAATTCATCATACTCCGAATAATAAATAACCATATATATCCTATAAAATTTATCAATACGTGCACATTTATTGACACACAATGCAGTATATACTACCAACATAGTGCAAAAATGATGCGAAATTCCCTTTAAAAATGTGTGAAAGTAGTTCAGAATAAATAAAGCATCAATTTTTCAATGAAATATTAAGTCACATTTCACTCATTCAGATAAAAAAAAAAAAAAAAAAAAAAAAAGAGTACAATTTTCTTTTAATAGAATTAAAAGAGTTTTGCAAAAGTAATTTTTAAAAGCCTTGAACAAATGCAAAACATTGCTTATATTAAATGGTCAAATCGTACATCTCTTTACTTTATCAGGCCTGCTCATGGCAAATCGCAAAAAATCTTTCAAAATGTGATAAAAACCAGGTATAGAATAATATTTTAAACACTATAAATGCAGTTCAACATCAACACTTTCTCGCTATTTAACAATTTAATTCAAAACCGATCAAAAACATAAAATAACTTATATCAAACCACTAATGCGCAAATAACTCATAAATACCAAAACGATATGTCTTATAAATTATTTAAAAATATTCTAAAACGATACCACTTACTTGAGCTATTCAATAGATGCGAACACTTTCGAAGCTAAATATCTTCTGATTAACCTATCACTTTACTTTATCGTCTGCCTATCCTCGAACCCAGTCGGATCACTACTAGCATTAATTTGAATCCGTAAATTTTTTTTAATATGTTAATGACATTTCAAGGATATATGATTATACTTAGCAGGATTTATGGTGCTGAAAAAAATGAAATTGGAATTAATAATTAATTCTGATAAATAAAAAAAAGGATGGATATATTTATTTGAATTGCTTCACTTTGAAATTTGTTCCAGAATCGTAAGCCAATGAATCATCTTTCTGTTCTATTCACCATAAATTAGGAGCAACAATCTTTCATTCTGAATATTTTGCATGGGTCAATTTGTTTTATTTCTCTTATTGAAAAAAAAATGATTCCAATAAAACATTTTTTAAATAAAAATATATCAGAATATTACCGTTTCTTGGAAAATTAGTAAGAAACTCTTTCGAAATGTTGGCAAATAATTTTTTTCAGACGGTTTCGTAAAACAATGAAAGATACTTGCGTAATAGCCCGTCGACCAATCAACGGAAGATTTCGATGAATTTGCTCTGAAGATTATTTTCATAAGCAACTACATTCAAATTACATTTCATTAATTATATTATTTTAGAAAAAAAGAGTTAAATTTTTAAATAAATGAAACAAAAACATTTACATTATTCAAAAGCCCAAAATCGTTCAGGCAAAAACTAAAAAAAAATTTAAAAAATATATTGGCAGTTATAGAGACTGCTGATAGAAGTGAAAACTTAGAACTTTTAGTATTAAAATTTGAAATTTCATAATGTTTGAATTAAAATTATCAACATCAATCTGGTTTTCACATCTATTGACACTCCGAGCAACAACTAAATGCACATGTTTATAAAGTTTTTTATTATTCAAATATATTACGGGCTGTACAGGATCATGACAAAATATAAATACAATTCAATTGAAATAACAATTAATGTACAATACTATTATTTATGGATAGTATTTGCATTTACTTAAATTTCAATGTACTAGATTTTTAACATTATTTTAATTGTTTGCATCATTGTCATTTTTTTTCAACAATACTTAGACTTTTTACTTTCAATTATTTCATTTTATTCTAAAAAAGATACAATAGGCTTATGGTAACTAAAGTAAGAAAGGGAAATGTTTTATTCAAATTTATCTAAGTATCGCGTAAAAACCGCATCGATCGTCGTTTTATATTTTGTAGTACTGAGTTTTCGATCATTGGACATATTTAAATTAAGTGTTTCATTTAGAAATTCAATTAGTGGTATATTTTTATCATCTGCAAAGTTAATATGTGAAGTCTCCACTTAAAATCATAGGTACACTATCATATTTTTCGCCAAATCTTTTATCGAGTATTTCAGAACCTATTTTTGTATACATGATCAAATTTTTGAATAAAAATTGTTGTATCTGTCTCATAGATTTTCCAGGCGAAATATAAATGGCAACCGTTTTGCCCATTCTCGGAATCGCAACGAGCAACGCATATTTTGCCTATATCAGAAACATTAACACCAATGCTTCTAGTGAATTCAGTATGTATGTCCATATGTGAAGTAATGAAGTGTGACGTATCTTGAGTATTGTGATAAATAGCTATAACTTGCAACAAAGTTGAAATTCGGAATATCAAGTGGTTCTTCATTTTTCTGACAAAAGCAGATTTTTAGGTCAGCTGCATGCACATGCAAACTTTGACAATTGAATGAAAATATCGACAATTCTTTCTCTTGTTGGAGATGAATTCTAGAAAAGTTTTGGTGACCGTTTGTAGTGTATTGTTTTGTAATCTAACGTTAGATCCTCTCGATGACTTGTTGATCTTTTATGATGTTTATCTGTTTCTGAAGCATTTAAAGGTGTTCCTGTTCTACCAATCCAAGGTGGCCAAGTGGTGTAGGCATCGGATCATGTCTAACGTGTCATGAGTTCGATCCCAGTACCACTAAAGTTCCGCCGTGTAGGGTAGCGATGCACGTTAAATCTGTCGAGAGCGCAAACGTCCTCCCGTTGGTGTGGTATGGTAGTTAGGAGAGGGGGTGCCAGCTGAGGTGTCGTCCGCGTCACTTGTCCATGGTTCAAAATTACGCGGACCGTCGCCAAAAGCCCTCGCGTTGCTAATCAGTGCGACTTTAATATTCATTCACTCTACCAATCCAAAATTTTCAGCTGCTGCTAATATTTTCTTGAGTAACCAAAAATAAACCTTGAATCCTCGTTACTCTTGTTAAAGCTACGTAAACTAATTCTCTAGGATGTTTGTGATCGTATTCGTAAACAATAGCATCATAAGTACCTCCCTGTGATTTGTGAATAGTCATTGCAAAAGCAGAAATTAGGGGTTTCATTTTTTGTTACTTAAAATGAAGAAAACAATCAAGGTAAAATGGCTTACCTTGTCAATGGAGGGCTGCCACACATCGTTTCAATTCAAAATCCATGAATAAAAAGTCCTTTTGTGAATTTTATATGTTTTTAATTGAAACGATGTGTGGCAGCCCTCCATTGACAAGGTAAGCCATTTTACCTTGATTGTTTTCTTCATTTTAAGTAACAAAAAATGAAATCTGGCGCCCGAACGGGGACTGCCACTTAAAAAAAGTACTTTGTGAACACTTTATTTATATGTGCAAAAGAATAACTTATATGATATTTTGCATGCTTGAAAATTCTCGCACATAATAATCTTTTGAGAAATTGATATATTTGATATCTATACAATTATTGATATAAATTTCACGATTTAAAATAACTTTGTATAGACTGAAGTGAACAAAAATGGCTTTACAATCTCCAAGTCAAACTGATTCAGATGAACTAAATAAATTGAAACGTAAGCGCGGTTGTTTACGAGGAGCAGTAACGAAACAAATAACAAAAATCGAAAGTGACATCTTAAAGCCAGACATAACAGTCGAGGATTTAGAAGAATCTATCGAACTTTTAACTGAAAGGGGCGAAGAATTAAAATTAATTGACTCCCAAATTGAAAGTCTGATTCAAGTTGATCAAATAGAAGTTGAATTTGAAAGTATAGAAGAATATAAAGAAAAAATAACCAGAATGCGATTCAAAACACGAACATTAGTTCAAAAAATTAGTAAAGGATCAAACGCTAATAATTCTTGGCAAGATAGCAATATATCTCTAAACAGCTCGAGCCAAAACGAAACACAAACAAAGGAAAAGGAACGCATCAAATTACCAAAATTAACTATTCCTAAATTCTATGGCGAAATTAGTGAATGGTTAAATTTTTGGAATGCATTTAAATCTGCCATTCACGAGAATGATAATGCGTGCAAAATTGATAAATTTAATTATTTAAGATCATTTTTGGGAGGTTCTGCATTTAGCTTAATCGACGGATTAGAATTAACAGCCGAACATTATGATCACTCAATTGATATTTTGAAAGAAAGATTCGGTAATAAAAAAGTTTTAATTAATGTACACATCGATAAACTACTCCCAAACCAGACCATTAAAAAACTCAAATGATGTCAAAAGTTTTCGTAGCCTCTTTAATCATATACAAAAAAATATCAGAAGTTTAGAAAGTTTATCTGTAAAAAAAGATAGCTATTCCAGTATTTTGGTTCCCATTTGAACAAAATTATTGCCACTTGACCTTCTTTTGGAATATAATAAATTACCGAGTAATACTTCTGATTGCGAAATCGATATATTAACAGATTTTTTTGTCTTCACAACTCACTGCAAGAGAACGAACCTTTTTAAATATAAATAATTCTATTCCGGAAATGAAACCTAGAACAAAAATGAATCATACTGAATATCGGCGCCAACCTACGGCATCAATGTTAATTAATGAGTCTGTTCCGTCTAGGAAAATTGAAAACCATCAAATTTGTTTATTTTGTAAATCCAATAGACATTCTACAATCTCTTGTATAAATAATCATTTAAGTTTGGAAGAAAAGGTAGAAATTTGTAAGCGAGCTGGTTCTTGTTTTAGGTGCTTGAATCATAAAAATAAAAAACGCCATCTTTCTTCGTCTTGTAGGGCAAATGTTAAGTGCGATTTATGTTCTGGGAGGCACGTGACTGTAATGTGCATGGGAAAAGGAAAAGCGCGGGAGGATTTTTCAAAAACAGAAAATAATGACAGCGCGTTGAGTAATGCTTCTATTAGAAAGCGAGTGATGTTACAAACGATTCAGGAGCTAAACAAAAACATATAATTAGATTAATTATAGATTCTGGCTCATCAGGTAGTTACATTTCAGAATTCGCGGCGCGTAAATTACAATTAGAGGATATAGGACATGAAACTGTTGTGCATGGGTTGTTTGGGGGATTGCAGAAAAAAGAGAAACATAAAAAATATGTTATTAATCTGAGTAATGTAGATAATAGTTTCGATTGCGCGCTTAATGTAATGGAACAAAAAACTATTTGCGCACCGATTCCAAAACTAGAAAATATGAAACTTATAGAAGATATTAAAAATTATGGAATTGACCTTAGTGATTTAACGGTAAATGAAAACTTCTGTTTATATGAAAGTAACGTTAATGAAATCCACGGATTGATAGGTGCGGACTATGTAGGAAAACTGTTTACAGGGGAAATTAAGAATCTGCCAAGTGGACTCGTTGCGATTAATACTTATTTCGGATGGACTATAATGGGGAGAACGGGGGAAGGTTGCAGCGCTAGTGAAGTTCTTTTATCGCTTCATGTTAGTGATTTGAGAATTTGTGACCTATGGTCACTTGATTCGCTGGGAATTAAGGAACCGAGTATTTCCCAGTCGAAATCGGAAATTGAGGAAGCGGTGAAGGATCACTCTTTGTGCGTTCGTTAAGAAGAGATGACGAGGGTAGATATCAGGTGTCACTCCCATGGTTAGAGGTTCATCCTGAATTATCGGATAATAGAAACATTGCCGAAAGACGATTAAAGTCTTGCGTAAGGTCTTTACAAAAAAGATTTTGTTTACAGGAGTATGAAAATATATTTAAGGAATGGGTCTCTGAGAAAATTATAGAATCTGTTGAACCAGAGGAACTTGCTAGGGAAAAGGGCCATTTCTTACCACATCGACCTGTCTTTAAAGAAAATTCCACCACTAGAATTCGCCCAGTATTTGATGCGTCAGCCAAAGAAAGAAATTCAGGGTCGCTGAACGATTGTATTGAAAAGGGGTCTAATTATTTGGAATTGATCCCTAAGCTTCTTAACAGATTTCGGCAGGGAAAATATGGAGTGATTTCGGATATACGACGAGCTTTTCTCCAAATAAAAGTTGCTCCCTCTGATAAAAAAAATTTCTTCGGTTCCTATGGTGGGAGGAGGGTGATCCAAGAAAACTTATTGTTTATTCACATTGTCGTGTTGTTTTCGGAGTGAACGCGAGCCCTTTTTTACTTGCCGCTACAATCAGTTACCATTTAGGAAATGCGGACGAATCCCGAAGGGGAATAGCTGCTAAGTTAAGGGAATCTATGTATGTAGATAACTGCGTTGCGAGTGTAAATACTATCGGCGAGTTTAACTCCTTCATTACGGTATCTAAAGAATTAATGGCTTCTGCTCAGTTTGACCTAAGGGGATGGAAACATAATCGACCAGGTAGTAATGAGGAAAATTCAATATTGAACCTGTCTGATGATGAATTTAAGGAAATTGTCTCAGTCTTGGGACTTAAATGGAATTTATATAGTGATACCCTATCTTGTGAGATAAAAGAGCAAAACCAATACGTGCTTAGCAAACGAAACATATTGTCTATGTTGAGTCAAATGTTTGACCCCATTGGGTTCACGTGTCCCTTTACCCTTGTTCCTAAGTTAATCTTGCAGGATTGTTGGAGAGAGAAAATTAATTGGGACACAGAGCTTCCAGATATTTTAGGGGAAAAATTTCTAAAGGGGCCTAATGAGCTAAATTACCTAAAAGATATAGAAATCCCGAGAAAACTACCTGAACTAAATGAGAGTGCTACTCTACATGTCTTCGTAGATGCTAGCAAGTCTGCTTATGCAGCTTCAATTTTTATAAGAAATAGTCACGAGGGTATCGTTAACTGTCAATTACTGCAGGCTAGGTCAAAGGTAGCGCCCATAAAATCGATTACAATTCCCAGATTAGAAATCCTTGCGTGTACAATAGGAGCCAGACTCGCTTACAATGTGAAAAAAGTTCTTAACCTAAAAAACGGGTCAACTTTCTTCTATACAGACTCAATGAATGCGTTATACTGGATAAAGAAACAAGACAATTGGGCTACTTTTATAGCTAACAGAGTCAATGAAATACGGAAATTGACGGATCCAGAAGCTTGGCGACATATTCAAGGGAAATTTAATACAGCAGATTTGCCCTCAAGGGGGTGCAATCCTAAAGACTTATTGAAATCCCATTGGTGGGAGGGATCCGACTGGTTAAAACTACCCCATGAAGAATGGCCAGCTAGTGAAATAAAGCCCGATATGGAAATAGTCATTTCCGAAAGAAGAACTGTACTCACAAATACTACTTTAGACCTTTGCAGATTTACATTTTTTCAGAAAATATCTTCTTTTAACAAAATCGTAAGAATAATGGCATATGACGGCCTCTAGGTAAAGTCACAAGGATGTGTAAAGGAAAAGATGGAAGAGTGCGTGTTGTGGAAGTGAAAACACAATTTGGAAGTGTTATGAGACCAATTCAGAAACTCTATCCGCTAGAAGTGACTACAGCTGACTCTTTGTCATCAACAGAAAGAGATGTAGAGAATGGTTCTTGCCTCGATCAAGATCAAATTCCTGAGGTGCAAGGAGTGCTCCGTTCTCGTTATGGAAGACTTTTGAAACAAACCAAGAGACTTGATAATCCATAAACTATCATGAACTCATGATTTTTATCATGCTAATTTTGGACTCATAATTGAACTTTTATGGACTTTAATTTTATTTCTTATAGTTACTTTAATGTATTTTTTAGTCTTTTTCAGGACATTTATTCTTACTCTTGTGACTGCTGTTTTGGATTCTTCTACATCTTCGAATCCAAAGGTGGGAGAGTGTCACAAACTCCCATCTTCTTAAAGCGACAGCAGCGCCACCTTTGTAAAAGGAACGAATTGACTCAGAATTAAAAATGGACGCGTAGAAGAAACATACTGAAACTACGCGGTAGAAACTAAAGTTGATATAGATGTTTATAAATGTTATTTGTCTAGATTAATTAGTGTCGTGTAATGTCCCGAGTATTTTTGTTATGTGTGCTGTAGAAATTAAAAACATATAAAATTGACAAAAGGACTTTTTATTCATGGATTTTGACTTGAAACGATGCGTGGCAGCCCTCCATTGACAAGGTAAGCCATTTTACCTTGATTGTTTTCTTCATTTTAAGTAACAAAAATGAAAAGGGGGAAATGTTAAGGATCTAAGCAAATATGAAAAATGGATAATCGAATGATATAAAATTATAGATAATCATTTTGCAAAAAATAGAAGAGCATATATTTTATTTTTGACAATTTTAATTAATAAATAATGATTTCCAAATATTAAATTTTTTAAAAAATAAAATATTTAATGGAGTTAAAGTTGGAGCCGTTTTCATTATTTCAAACTAAAGATTTTTATGATATAAGGTAATAAACTATAATTTTGCATTTTTAACCATATTTTAAACTTCAACACATTAATCTTGAATTATTATTAGATTTCATAAAATTTTTAATTTCAAAATCCTCGATAAAATTATGATTGAACAACTAGATGTCTGTTTTACCACGGTAGTGAGAAAACGTCTAAGCCACTGTGAAATACTAATCCGCATTTGCAGAGGTTAAATATTAGAGAATAAATAATTCAAAATTTTCAAACGCCAGAATAAATGCGAGTATTTAAAATAATTTTCTGTTTTTTTTTTATCTTAAAAATATTAGTATATTTATTTAGTACTCACTATTGTGCTGCTTAATGATTCTTCAATTAAACGATACAAATAATAATCAAACAAAAACACTATTTTAAAAATGCACAGTATATGCACATTGAACGTTTCGCTAAATGCATTTAATTTAACTTATAAGATATACACAGCACTATACATAAGCTGTGCAGCTACAGAAAAACTGCTATTAAGCATGTCGGTGACGCGAACGCTCGAGATTTCACCCATCCAAGAGTGAGTGAGAGAATATTAACGTCGCACTGATTAGCAACACGAGGGCTTTGGGCGACGGTCCGCGTAATTTTGAACCATGGTCAAGTGACGCGGACGACACCTGAGCTGGCACCCCCCCTCTCCTAACTACCACACCACACCAACGGGAGGACGTTTGAGCTCTCGACAGATTTAACGTGCATCGCTCCCTACACGGCGGATCTTTAGTGGTACTAGGATCGAACTCATGACACGCTAGCCATGATCCGATGCCTAGACCACTCGGCCACTTCACCCATCCAAAAAGTGTCTAAAGCGAATAACACACTGTGCATGCGCCAGTCAGAGCATGTCGGTGACGCGAATTCATAAGATTTTCCCCTACCAAAAAGTGCCCAACGCCCGCTAAAGAAGTTTTCACTTCAATAAATTAGAATTATTAACTGCATATTACAGACTTAGGCGACCATTTTTGATTTTGTTGAAGAAGTTGATGGGCTCCATGAGTACTTTATAAAATTTTGAGACTAAGTAATAAAATAAAAGTACAGAAGCAACCTAGAAAAAAGTAGTCCAAGTCACTTATGGTTGCCGCCCATCAGGTATAGTGGTCAGTGAAGCTGACTGCGGTGCCGCAGGGACTGGGCTCGAATCCCGGAGAAGGCATGGATGTTTGTGTTGTAATCCTTTCTTCTGTCTGTGTTGTTTACCCCCGTGTTATACGTTCGGTGGTGCACAAGGTTTATAAATGTTAAAAAAAAAATTAAAAAAAAAAAAGTCACTTATGGTTGAAAAAAAGATTCGAATATAGAAAATTTTTTGAAAAAAAAAATAAAATTTGAAATTTTTTTAAAAATAGTATCAGAATGGAGTGTTTTATAACAATTCGAAATAAACTGTAATTAATTTTTTGTCTAGCTTTTCCGACATTCTTGAAGTTTCCTCAAAACTTGTAATTTCGTTTACTTTTTGTGGCATTTTTACAAAACCCAAATGTGTTTAAAATCAAAAATTCAAATATTTAAATCAAAGTTAAATGAGATTCTACAATTTTTTCCCCTAAAAAAAAGTCGGAAATAAAGGAAAAACAGTAAATTATTTTCAAATTTCTATTTGCTGAAGGCACAATAAACTTCTTTTCAATTAAACATAAAGAATTCATTTTTAAATTATTACTGTAATTTATGTAGAATAAGAGATCAGTTCTCAACCGGGCTAAACGAAACAAAAGACTAATGCTACACGGTTTCTATTTTGAGACATTTAATTGCTGGACAAGAGACGGCACAAACATTTGAGAAAGAAAATAAAAATTAATTAGTAGAAGAGGGCGGTTATTGCCTTTAACATTAGTTAAAATAATAACATCGAAAATGTCCGATCTTAATTCGCTACTCTCACCAACATGTTAACGGAATGCTGGTTCAGTTAACGCGAAAAAGTCAGTGCAGCGCCATCTAGCGTGGACGGATAGTATATTTATAACGTACTTTAATTTTCTCTTTCATCTTTAATCGAATCTGGCTGATGTAAATCAGCTTTTAAAAGATAGTTAAATTTTTTTATCTCGCAATCTTTACTTTATAGAATCGAGTAAGGTAAACCACTCAACCTATTCAATTGGTTTTTATATTTATCATTCAGAGTTTGAATAAACTGATTAGCAATATAGTTTGAAGAATATCACGCCTCTTACTCTCCGTCACAGCGGCGCTTGTGGTCTGTGTAATCTAGTGGTCAAGGTAACAGACTCGTGGTCGGCATGTAATGAGTTCGAGCCTGGTACCGCTGAAGACCCGCCGTGTAGGGAAGCGATGCACAACAAATCTGTCGAGAGCTAAAATGTCATCCCATTGATGTGGTGTGGTAGTTAGGAGAGAGAGAGAGGGGTGCCAGCTCAGGTGTCGTCCTCGTCATTTGACCATGGTTAAAATCACGAGGTCCGTCGCTAAAAGCCCTCGTGTATAGTTGAATAGGGCGACGTTAATATTCACTCACTCACTATAATAAAGTTCCTATTGTCAAAATTATCTGTAGCCAAATAATAGTCATCGTCATCGTAACGAAGAATATTAAAACCCCCTGCAAAATCAGGTTAGGGCCACCAAGAAGAATTTAACAAAGGATTGCATACTTAGCATTAGGTTGGCTTCGGGCCCCTCGCGATGTGGGGGTGTACATTACACCACTGGTCATCGTTTTTCTGGGTCTTGCACTACTTCCAATTGCTATCCTCAGTTAAACAGGTGAGTGGTCGAATTGAAAGAGATTCTTGGCTACAGATTAGTCAAAATCCTCCAGTGATTCGCAATTCATTGAAATGCATGTGTTATCGTTGAAACTCGATAACAGATGTATATGACTCGTATTGTACATATAAAATGATTTGCTCCGTTAAAGAGTGGAATTAAGAGTTTTCCAAGAAATCTTTACGTTAGCGGTTTCCGTATCGTTCAAGTTCAAAAAACTTTGTTTCTCTCATTTCTTTTCTGTTAGGAATTTTTCGTTTGAAAACGTAGATTCATCTCAAAATAATTTTTTCTAAAACATTTATAAAAAGATTGGAAAACAGTAAATGATATCGTTAAAAGATTCCCTGATTTTTTTGTAATAAATTTAATTACGATGACCAGCATCTTCAGGAAACAAATTAAATGCTATAAGTTCCAATGTTTCAAAGTATTTGCTGCACATACAGATATAGGAATTACAGCATTGATAAAATAAAATATAGTTCACACTCTAAATTTCATGATCTTGGTAGGGGTAGATTGTTTTGATTCAGAGCCTTTTTGAAATTCATATTGTTTTGTTTATTCTTCTTTTTTTTTTGGATAAGATATTTTAATTTTACACTGCTGTTTGAAAAAAAAAATGTAACACCATGAAGGAATCATCAGAATTGAACGAACTTGCACCATGCCACGTCGTGTAGCAGCACTTATTGCAGCGAGTGAGGGCTACACCAAATACTGATTTCGACACTTAATATTTTTTTTTTTTGGCTTTGAAGATCTCGTCATTTATTTGTACTATTACAAGTCATTTGTGCATTGAATTTTATTTAATTCTGATGATTCCTTTATGGTGTTGTATTTTTTACAAACTGCAGTATAGTTTTTTGCACAATTTTGTGTATTTATAAGAAATAGTGTTGAAGTATTGGCAGTGGAGTTTTGATTGAACTACCTGGCCACATCATCAAAATTCAGAGAAGAAATGCTGATCACGCTTTTGTCTTCAGAACGGAGCTAATAGCTATCCTGTGTGGTCTTTCATTGATTAATAACATACAAGGCCAAGCTTTTTCTGAAATTTGGATCCTGACAGACAGCCGATCTTCCATTCAAGATTTATCGAATTGGCCATCTATCGGTGACAGCACTAGCAAGAGTATTCTGCACCTTTTTAAGCAGCTTTCAGATCGGCACCCTATCCATCTACAATGGGTCCTTTCTCATGTAGGCCTGCCCGGTAACGAAGAAGCGGATGATCTTGCGAAAGCAGCTGCCAATGATCCTGTGGACCCGGAAGACCACATGGTCCTTACGTCAACCGAGATCTACTCCAGGGCTAAAGAATTGATATGTAGAACCTGGGTTATCCCTCCTGTACACCCATGGTATTTTCAAAGACATCCTGGATCCGCCATATCATTCAAGGGTTCCAGATCGTATCAGACGGCATTCTCGCGATTTTCGACTGGTCACCTGAGGTGCATAAATTTTGAAGGTGGAAAAAGAAGCTACCCAATTTGCACCAAATGTGAAATCAGTCCTTCTCCCCAGCACATTCTGCAATGTGTGGGGTTTTCATGTGTGAGGAGGCTCTGTTGCTTCTTCCCTGCTGTTCTTAGACTTTTTGAAGATAAATGGACTTATGGATCTGGTCTAGTTTCATTAGACCAGATGGGGATTAGTCCCACCACCACTAGTGTTGGAGTAGAAAAAAAGAATTGTGGGGGTGTTTCCATCACCCAGAAAATAAAATGGAAATAGAAAATGACGGTACTTTTTCAGCAGCAAATAAATTTAGAAACAAGTTAACAGATATTGAATTGTTGGCCAGGTTTGAAGAATGGCAGGATTTAACTACGAGTCCTAATATTATGATTTTTTAAAAATCAAATAATAACTTTCAGAGTGGTAATCCGCTTAAATTTAAAAAAAAAAAGCAATGATTAATGCATTTTCTATGAAGAAAAGTATCCAGTATATAAGCAAAACAAGATATAAAGAGCTTATAATTAAAACAAATAGGCGTGAGACCACCAAGGAGGCATTAAATATTACAGAAATAAATTCAAGATAATAAAAATAAGTGCAAAATTATCTTTTATTGACCTAACTAGTAGTTATATTTTACAAGGAGTTGACACGGGATATACTGTTGGCGAGATAAAGCTGGAATTAGAAAGTAACAACTATTCAATTTTGGAAATGCAACGTTTTATTAAAAAAAAAAAAATGGGTATTTATGCTGACCAAAACGATCAAAATTATCCAAATTGGATGCATCATACCCGAAAGGGTCCCAATCGGGTACGAAATGGTTAAAGCTAATCTATACTATGAAAAACCAAAGCAATGCACAAATTGTTGGAAATACGGGCACATTCAGAAATTTTGCCGAAGATCAATAAAGTGCCGCGAATATGCTCATTAAACCACTCTGAAAACAAGTGTAAGGATACTGAAATGAAAAAATGTAGTTCTTGTGGAGAGGCTCTTGAAGCCAACTCTAAACTATGTAAAAAATATCAAGGAGTTGAAATCTTAAAAATTAAAGTAGTACAACAAGTCTCGAGAAATGAAGCAGTAGAAAAGTTTCAAAATGGAAAAAAAACCCCTCATACTCCGCCAAAAGGTTTAATAATCAAACAGAGAAAATAGAAAAACAGGTCAAGAAATTAGAACAGAAATTTGAAGAAAACACAACAATATCTTTGAAAAGAAACTATAACAAATAGTAAGCGTTTTACGACAGAAAATACGTGGAGTGAGTGAGAGAATATTAACGTCGCACTGATTAGCAACACGAGGGCTTTTATCGACGGTCCGCGTAATTTTGAACCATGGTCAAGTGACGCGGACGACACCTGAGCTGGCACCCCATCTCCTAACTACCACACCACACCAATGGGAGGACGTTTGAGCTCTCGACAGATTTAACGTGCATCGCTACCCTACACAGCGGATCTTTAGTGGTACTAGGATCGAACTCATGACACGCTAGCCATGATCCGATGCCTAGACCACTCGGCCACCGCGGCCCAGGGAATACGTGGAATAGAATTATTTGTTGGTAGCACAAATAAATTTGAGTTTCATTTCCTTGGTGAATACAATGGAATTCACTTTAAAAAAACTGCATCCAATTTAACAATATCAAAAGATGACACCAAACTAATAAATAGGAAACTAAATCAAAAGGCTTAAAAATTATCAGAACAGAGAGGAAATGTTTTGGAAAGTTTAGTGGATGAAAAGCAAAAAATACAGATGCATACAATTATCATTTATTTTCAGAAAAAAAATTTATTTTAATCTGCTTCATTTTTTGTACATCTAACAAGATATGTTGTCTTACATCTTTATTCCCCCCTTAGATCATGAATCAATTCCAATAAATAGAATGCACGCGGATTTAAAAACAAGAGATCAGATATTCTTTTTGCACCAATTTGTCAACAATCAAGCATTTTAATAATTCAGGAAACATGATTTAATTCAAAAGATACTGTCACTATTAAAATATTCATCAAATTCTCTCGGAGCACAAGGTGATGGCCAGGCCTCTAATATTTACAGTGGTTTCACTAAACTGAACTAAATTTCATGACAGATTCTATCTGCTAGTTTTTTTTTAAATGTATATATTAACGCGTGATTCTTTTAGATATCGAAAAACAACAAAACAACATTTAATTTAAGCGTACAGAAACGTTGCTGTTATGTTCCACCAAATATCTTATTTTCACTTTAACGAGTGTCTAATAGGTAATGTGCAGATTATACCTAAGTAATTTGAGAAAGGAAACAATTTTCCACATTTTAATAAATCACCCTAGTTAATGAACAGAATGTGCAGCTAATCTGCATATTAACTGATTTCTGCACTTAAGTGGTGATTTATCCAATACAACTATATATATACCATTCTAATTTTATTTTAAGATATATTTTTGAAAGTTTTACTTTATACGGAAGTAGAAGAAGGATATACTTTCGCTGAATTGTAAAATAATTTTTTTTATTTGTAAATGAAAACACACATACAGTGAAATATGTTCAACGCTATAGTTAACCCGACATAATAAAACGGTCCCAACAAGCTACTATGTATTTTTATGCACTTTTTTCTCCTAAAACGAAACGAAAATCGCTTAACACGAAAAGATTTCCCTTCTGGGAATGAACAAAATACTGAAAACAGAAGCTGGATTGGATTGTCCTATTTTAACATTGGAAGAATTCGTAGCAGTAGATAATGATAATGTGTGTACAAGCCCAATGCTGGCAAATAAAGACATTTTGGAATTTGTTCAAAGCTAAAAAAATATCATTGATGCAAATTTCGAAGACGAAAAGGAAATGAACGACGTAGCTCCCGTTCTCACATCATCCAAACTGAGGAACTTCATAAAAAATACGTTCAGTTATAAAATGAAGAACTTCCTTGGTGATAAATAACAAAATGGACGATATCGAACAATTTGATGTTAAAAAACAATGCAAAAAATTTAGATTATTTTCTAAAAACTCAATAAAAATGTTTTGTTTTTCAAAAAATTTGAAAATTTTGTATTAAATTCCCTTAAGTTCTTGTGAACGTTTTTGTTTAAATGATTTTTATCAAATATATTCATAGATGCATATCTGTATAAGTAAAATAATCTTTAATAATTTTACCATAAAACCTGGCGTATAACGCGCACTTTTAACACAAAAAATATGAATGAATTCAAAGTTTTATGACTAGATTGGTTGCACACTTAAGCATTTATGTATGCATTTGGTATAGAATATATCGATATAGTTATATGTATCACAAAATTAGTTTTTACACATTACTAATATCACTCATTGAATTTTAGGGTAACAAAACCACTGCAGAATACTGAATGCATAAAGAAGGCTCTTATTATTTCTGATGAAGAAGATAATCAGACCTTTTTTATGTGTATCCTGCATCAACCACCAAACTACAAAAGAAGATAATTGTCGTTTATTAAAATGTATACTGCTGTTTGTAAAAAATGCAACACCATGAAGGAATCGTCAGAATTAAATGAAATTTAATGCACAAACGAATTGTATTAGTACAAACAAATGACGAAATTTTCAAAGCAAAAAACAATATTAAGTCTCTGAAATCAGTATTCGGTGTAGTCACCATGCTCTGCAATAAGTGCTGCTATACGTCGTGGCATGGAGTCAAACAGATCTTGAATCTCTGCTTGGGGAAGAGAATTCCATATTGCTTGTATGCGCAGCAAAAGTTCGTCTTTTGAAGCTGCAGGGCGCAGATCACGAGCGAGACCGACCAATTAAATCCCACACGTGCTCAATAGGTGACATATCCGGCGAAGGAAAAAGTTGCATGTGTTGGGCTGAATAGAAGTCTCGAAAAGTCTTTACAACATGTGGGCGTGCATTAGTTTACTGAAAGATAGCTCCAGGGATGCCTTGAATGAAGGGAACGACTTCGAACTGTAGCACTTCATATTCGTACCTATTGCTATTGAGATTACCCTCAAGTCGTTGCAAATTGGATCGTTCATGATACGAAATTGCACCCTAAACCATAATTCCGCGTGTTAAGCCAATATGTCCTTCAATAACGCACTCTGGAAGGCAGCTTTCACCGGCATAGCTTCTAACACGAATGCTGACATCATGGTTCCACAAATTGAAGCGTTATTCATCTGAAAAGACAACTTGGTGCCAATCAGCTTGCCAGGCTCTGTGCTCATGAGCCCATTGCAGACGCAGCCGTTGATGGTTTGCCGTGAGAGGGATCCTGTATATAGGCACCCTTTCACGCAATCCACGGTGCACCAGATGTTGACAAACTGACGAAGCCAACATTAGTACACCTGTAGCAATAGACCAACGGGCTGCCAACTGCCTGGAGGAAGCTGTACGTACATTCCCCGCCATGCGGAGGAAGTGTCGATCGTCGCGTGCTGACGTCACTTTCCGCTGTCCACTACCAGTTTTTGAGTTTTTCAGTGCTTGTCGGTCCACTGCTTCCGAAATCGCATCACCGTGGAACTATTCCGCTGCACACAAGCTCCTATTACGCGATAGGAAAATCTTCCTTCTCGAAGGCCGATAATCTTCCCCTGTTCAAACTCCGTAAGTTCTTGGAATTTCTCCTTATTTCGTCATGGAGGCACACTTAGGTCTCACTAAACGTTCGCCACTAACAAATAATCATTAACTATTTTCAACGTCCCACTACAGCCCTCTATTTATACGCTTTCAGCATCAGTTTAGAGGGCGGGGCTCTGAAATTTTACTATTTTACGTAACATCCTATAATTGATATTTGCTGCAAAGTTCTTTTAATTCTGATGATTCCCTTATGGTGTTGCATTTTTTACAAACCGCAGTGTAAAAGTTTATCGCACAAACTGTTTTTGTTTCTCTTTGCAGTTTTTCACAAGCTCTCATCCGAATGAGGCTCTATTTGCATGTAGATTATTGTTATACATAATGAACCCAAATTCTTGCTCTGATTATAAAAATTAATTACAAAATAACCACTTATTATAATAATGTAACTTTTGTATCACTGAATAGGACAATTTTAGTAGAGTTTTTTTGTACATTATACGGCATAAATGCTATTTCGAGAACAGAAGCGTAACGGAGAATTTTAGGGCCTCCATGCAAAGTTAGGTTTTGGATCACAAGATAGATCTTACAAAGGATATGTACTTGGCACCAGTTAGGTTTTGGCCCTCTAGAATTCTAGGTTCCCCGCGATGCGGGGTCTGCGGGAATATACGTTACGCCACTATTCAAGAGTGATTCGAGGAACCTTCGCAAGAAAGACATTTTTTGCGGCAATAGTGTCGATTTAAGAAAAAGCCTAATACGTTCTTTGGTTTCAAGAAACGAAGTCACCCATTAATATTCAGTTTAAGTTTCGATATTGTTATAGAAGCAAACCTGGGGTAACCTGTAGTTACCCCTTACATTCGAATCCTCCTGTCTACCTGTAAACCCGGCTAGATGTGTAGGAGTAACAAATAATCTACAGAGAGAATCTAAATAATCTACTAAATAATGCCAATCTAATTTGATTTATTAATTCTTATTCTGATTATGAACAAGCACAACACAATTCTAATTAAGGTATATAACAATAGTAGAGTGCAGAGGTGAGATATACTAATGCGGGGATAATATTACAGAACCTCAACTGAATCTAAGATAGCTTAAATACGCTCATTTAAACTACGCCGCACACTAATAATCAGCTTTTACTTAATCAATTTTACGATACCTGATTCCTTAATGCTTAGGTTCCTTCACGGAGAAATTCAGGCACTATCTTTAGCTGGATCAAATGACGATGGCTCCACGCTCCGTAACATTTAATTCCACTGCTTTTCAATCTTCACTAACCACTTCTCCTTGCACACATCAAACATATCAACTTCATTTAAACTGTCAACAACTACGTTGCTTCACTTTACTTCACCTAACTTAACCTCTTACTTCACTCTCTTACAACTCGCGAAAACCGAATTTATATAATATTCCTCATTTACATAAATCATGTTTGGTTTCTTGATGAAGGTTGGTTGAAATAAATATTTTGATTTAAAGGGAAAGGAAGATATTAGTAGAATCGCGTATAGATCCGTCACAAACCTCCTGGTGCAAAATCAGTAAAGCGATGGTGTGGAAGGTTTAAAAAGCCCTCGATTAGCTGAATAGTGCGACGTTAATATTCACTCACTCACTCATGAAGTTGTGACGGATCTATACGCCTCTATGACTAACTCCTTGGGGACTTCTGGGGCAATAATTTTACCAACCAACTTTCACCGAAGGAAGGAAACGTGATTATGTAAATTAAGTATATTATATAAATTCTGTATTCGCGAGTTTTGAGAGTTAGTTGGTGAGTGGAGGATCGTGAGTTATTGAAGTGCAAATCTAAGTATCAATGGAAGAATTCTAAGAGAGGATCACTCGACGGTGATTAAATCCGGATAAGAATCGCCTTCAAGGACTCAAGTGTAGAACTCGACATCATAAAAGTACAGGTATCGTGATCCTTATTTAAATAGAAGTTTAGCTTATTAGTTTGCGGCGTAGTTTATATTGAGATCGTATAAGTTATCATGGAATCAACAGAAGGTACGTAATATTATCCCCAGGCTAACGGGTCTCACCTTCGCTCTCTGAATACTGATCAAATTTCTTAGTTGGATTATTAGTGTGCTTGCTTGATATTTTGTGTCAATAAAATAATTAGAGTGAATCATTTCGACTGATTATTCATTTTCTCCCATACATATAGCCGGGTCCGAGAGTAGACAAGGGGGGATTAGAGGGAAGCAGGAACCGACAAGCATTGCAAAGTGTTTAAAGGAACAGACAACGTTAAGGATCTTCCCAGAAGTGGTAGATCGAGTGTAAGTGAAGTGAACACTTTCGGCAATCGTTTCAGTAGAATCTCAACTTGTAGAACCTCAACTGTAGGATCAACTTGTGAAGCATCATGTGAACTTCAAATATCGCAAACAATTTGGGTAATTCTTCATAAAAGGCTTAGGTAGCATGCTTTTAAAATGTAAGACATGTTTAAGAATACTTAAAGGGAATTGTAATACATCTTAGACAAAGGGTGTCAAGCTCAAGTGTTGACTTGGGTCAAATAAACAAGGTTTAACTTCAGGTGGGCCGCAAAGAAAATCAAAATTCATAGGAACGTAGACTATTTCTAAAAATACATGATAATAAACATATATAAAAGAACAAGAAACATTTAATATGTACGAGGGTTGATAAAAAAAAGTGACAAGTCGAATAAAAAATATTTATTATTACTTGACTGAAAATACAAAAGGGAATTTAGAGGTATACGTGCATATCACATTTCAACATAATCACCAAGTCTATTTAGGCATTTACCAGAACGCAGTACCAAATTTTTTAATCCGTATTGTGGGATAAATCAGGTCCTAGTCCACTGAGCCAGGTCCCAGTGGATGTTTTCACAGCACTGTCTTGGAATATCGCAGTACATCAGAAACGATATGTTGCCCGCTACCATAGCTCAGTCCCAGCTTTGACGAAATTTCACGCAGAGTTACCCGTCGATCATTTTGAATCATTTCTTCAATTCGTGCCTTGTTGATTTCTGTCGTTGAAGAACTTGGTCGGCAGCTCCCTGTCATGTTGCGGTTTTCGACATCCTGTCAGCCTGATTGAAAAGAGTGACACAATTTTGCTACATGTGTGATGGGTCTATTCGCGATATTTTTTCTATTAATCCTCTTGGGGAAACTTTGGGGTTAGCTTGCACATTAATTCACAGCCTTTCAAGAAGAACACGTGATATGTAAATTAGTTTGACTATATAAAGTCTATATAGGTTTTGTAGATGTAAGATAGAAGGAGCTGGGGAGCTGTTACGTAAGTGTGAATATTGGAATATTTCACTCACAAACCTAGCGCGAGTTAAGGAAGTAATTGCTTAGAGATTAAATTATTAGATTGAAGATTTAAGATATTAGAGTTAGATATCGGTTCATTAGTGCTTGTTCTCCTTATCTATTTCACGTAGTCGGGTTTACTTAGAGTTGGGTATTAAAAATAGACAACGCTTTAGATATCACTCCTAGGTTTCCTCTTGTAGTTTCACTTGTGATTGTTTAAGTGTGTGTTCAAGGAATAAATAAAACTAATTGTTATTATGGAGTTTGCTGGTGATGCTTTGTTTCCCCCCACACCTAGAGACGCGCATGATGGAGAGAGAGGGGTGCCGATTAGACCCCCCCACACATGTTGTTTGCTCATTGCAGATGCGGACACATTCTTTGCCCATAAAAATTGAATCACGGCTTGCACTTCCAAACGAGATCAGTTTCCTAAGAATCTTGCCATTTTAATCGTCCTGATTTGTCAGGGAACTTTAACTACCTACCCGAAAACCAGCTGTATGACAAGTAGCGCCATCTTTCTCCTTTTTTGGGGAAAAATTTCTCCACAATGTGTAGTTTTCAAATGCTGCGGCTGGTAACCTTTTTTTCTGATCAACCCTCGTACGTCCTGGTACTTGACATCTCTTCTCTGCTACTATTCCTATTTCGGGAGAAATTTTGATATTTAATTATATATTATTGTGTGCCAATATATTGACCGGGGTGCTAAAGTGCTCATTGTGAGCAGCATGCAGTCTGCGAGTTTGATACCCGTGTCTTTGACATTCTCCAGGCTACCAATATGGCACATGTTGCAATTTACTAAGGTAAATAGTCTTATAAAAATTCATAATATTACTTACAATCTATCGAAAAAATTTTCTAATTATAATAGTTTATGCACATAATAAATACTAATTATTAAGGGAAGGACTTTTGGTTCATTCTATATTATTATTTTCATTTTTTGTTATTTAAAATGAAGAAAATATTCAAGGTAAAATGGCTTACCTTGTCAATGGAGGGCTGCCACGTCTTGATTAAAACCAAAGTCCATGAACGAAAGGCACTTTTGTGAACTTCTATAAATTTTTAATAACTGCAGCACACATAATAATATTACACTGGACATTACACGATTACTATGACACTAATTACACTAAACAAATAACATTTCTATACATCTATATCAATTTTAGAAGCCATTGCGTAGTCTCAATATGTTTCTCCTACGCGTCCATTTTAATTCTGTATTTCATTAGTTCTTTTAAAAAGATGGCGCTGCTGTCGCTTATAAGGAGATGGGAGTTTGTGACAATTATGTATGTGTGAAGGAATATTGTGGTTTTAAATTTGCAGAGGTTAAAATTAATGATTAGATGAAATATTACAGATTAATGAGATATTAAGAAAATATTTGGAAATGAAATGTTAATGGAGTTTACGGAATTAAAGATTGAGAGGGATGCCTGAAATTAGATTATAACTATTGGGATAAGTTTATCCCAGATAAACTTAAATCAATGAATCCGTGTTATTTTGTAACGAGTCATTCTATTACCATGGGCTACAAATTAAAAACAAGTATATTTTTATGTATCTTTTATTTCAAACAAATAAGTGTGTTTGAAGAGTAGTATTAGGATATTTCAATCAAAACATAGAAAGGAAGTAAAATGTGAACGATTGCAGTCTTTGCAAGTCTTAAAAGTGTGGATAGAGTTATTCGGAAGGTTTACCAATGAAGGAAAGGGAATAATTTATCGACATATCAACAGATTTGACGTTAAAATGCAAATTTATAAGCAGGAACAAGCTCCTAAATTTTAAGTTGAAAATTTTCAGGAGGCACAAAGAAGTTTCTCACTCAGTAATAAACATTTTAATGCCATCATAAAGAATTTATAAAAGTTAAAAATATATTTGAACATATGGGGCAACGAAAAAAAAACATATAAACAAATTAACGCAGAGTATGAAATATACTGATAGCTACAATATACCTAGACTTCAAAATATTGTGTAAAATAATGCAAACACATATCCCAGTTATTAAATATGATGCAATGGTAGAGATGAAACCTGGAGTATACGAATTAAAAGAGTAAACTACACTACAAAACAATTAAAGGATATTGGGGTTGTGGGTTAAACTTGCGGCTAAGGAATTTTTTAGATGTCTGATACATAGTCGACAGACACAGTAGGCTATATGAGAAAAAAATGACAAATGTTTGGCAGAGAAAACAATGCATTTTATTGAGCATTTGGGTACAAAGGGGGAAAACACACACATACAATTTATGCTTATGAGAAAAACGGTGTTTCTTGGAAAAAATCATTTTTATCAGGGAGTTTGGCTTCCCTGAACGTGCCAACAACGTTGAACATCTTTGTGGTATGGAGTAAATGAGGCTATTAATGAGGAACTGGGGTATCCTGTCCCATTTCTCCAGAAAAGCCCTTTCCTGTTCTTGGAGAGTTTGTAACAGTGGTAGGCGGTAAGCAACTTGTCTGTTTAGAACAGTTGTTGGCAACCTATGGCACGCGTGCAACATGTGGCACGCTGTACAACTTCCAATGGAACTCTGTACTACTCGACAAATTTGTCAATTTTTAAGTGGATGGAAGTTAATAAATTTGTAATGTACCTTACTTGGCAAACATCTTTAGAATTATAGACATTTACGGAATTATGAAAAAATCTGAAAGATAACTCTAAAGATAAATTTACTGCCATTTTATAAATTATTCAATGTCATTGCTGGAGAGATTTAATTGCCTGATGAGAGGAAATTGCATATGTACTCTGCTTTCCGCTTTTGGTTCTACGTATCCTATTAAAAAAATCTTTCCTCATATAAAAATATTTCGAGCACGCAAAGAAATTGTTAAACAACTTAATGCTCAGAATGAGTTGAAATGAAAAACAGAAAGACTCTTATGAGAAAGAGTTGAGAAGAATTGAAAGTCACACATTATACATCTGATTTTGTAATATGAAAATAGAGCAGTGAAAGCATTAAGTTCGCATTAAAATTTGTATTTATCTTTATATTAAAATACAATGAACTGACTTATACATATTTTATGCTGTCTATTTCTTACTTAATATATGTGTTTAAAAGTACTTAATACATGTACAATTTTAATTTGTTGAAGTAATAAATATACCTTTTTTTTGCTGCTGATTTTTGTGTTAAGAAATATCTTTAAATGATGCAAAATGAATACATAATAAAACTGTAAACCTATATTATTGACCTCAATTTTCTAATTCTGCATGCATTATCGCAGGAACCGAAATGTTTCAAACACGTGTGGCACGCTGAATCATATTGGTACATTGTTTTAGCACGCCCGAGCTAAAAGGTTGCTAACTCCTGGTCTAGAATGTTCTAAACATGCTCTATTGAGTTTATGTTCAGATAACACTGGCAATTCCATCCATACAATTTCTTCCTTGAAAAGGAAAACATCCACCAAATTAGCACGACGCTGCCTGCAATTTTCGTCTATCAACATACACTCAAGATCCAAAACATTTTGACCACCCCTACATTTTGCAATGAATTCGCCTGGATGACGTGGAAGGCACGTGATCAGGTGGAAGTGGTATTTAACTGCTGCTGGAGAGTCTGAAGAATCATTCTTTCACTTAATTCTGTGTGTGATGGGAAAGGCTGCGAATCTAAGCGACTTTGGTAGAGGGCAGATTGTAATGGCTCGAAGGCTCGGAACAAGTATTTCCGAAACTGCACGACTCGAAAGTTGTTCGCGATCTACAGTTGTTAGTACTTATGCAAAGTGGATGAATGATGGGGAAACCAGCAGTAGATCACATGGTGTTGGACGTCCACACGCTATTAAAGAAAAAAAGTCGTCGGAGACTGTCTCGCATGGTGAAGCAAAACCGGAGCCAGACAGTGACTCAGCTGACAGCCCAATACAGTGTAGGGCCAAGTAAAATAGTATCGGACCACACTGTTCAGCGGACACTGTTGGATATGGGGTTACGCAGCAAACGTCCCACTCGTGTGCCTATTCTGACCAAACGTCATCGCCAACTGCGACTGCGCTGGGCCTGGGAACATCACGACTGGTCTATGGATCAGTGGGAGAGAGTTGCCTGGTCAGATGAATCACGGTTTGTCATTCATCACGCCGATGGCCGTGTCAGGATACGCTGCCTTCCAGGCGAACAGTTGCTCACTCAATGTACAGTAGGTCATACACTGGCTGGTGGTGGCGGTATTATGCTTTGGGGGACGTTCTCTTGGGCATCTCTGGGATCCGTGGTTGTGGTAAAGAAGACCATGAATGCTACAGGGTATCTGAACATCATTGTGGACCAGTCACCCTAACATGGCCTCTGTTTTTCCAGCTGGAAATGGAATGTTCCAACAGGACAACGCCCCGTGTCATAAGGCTAAAATTGTGTTGGAGTGGTTCCAGGAACATGATGCTGAATTCCAGTTAATGTCCTGCTCACCTAACTCACCGGATCTCAATCCGATAGAACACATTTGGGATGCCCTGGGACGGCAGCTCAGAGTTCAAAGACCACCAATTCGCAATATCTCGGATTTGCGTGACCGTTGCTTAAACTTCTGGTACAATCTGTCTCCGGCCATCTACCACGGACTTGTGGCATCCATGCCAAGGCGGGTTGAAGCTGTGTTGTGCGCCAAAGGGGGGCCAACTCGTTATTGACAGGTGGTCATAATGTTTTGGCTATTGAGTGTAAAGTCATGTTCAATTACTGCTGCTTAAAGCACTACAGTAGTTCCGAGGATCTCATCCCTACATCGGCGACTGGTCAGAAGTCCATTTCAAATTATGTGGAGATGGATGAACTCATCGATAGGGATGCCATCATGGACCATCACTCCCCACCACCAAATCTGACATTTCCTTGCACGAATGCAGGATTATTTGTTGTGCCACACTTTCTCCAGAGGAATAAACGTTTATTATCAGGATGAACAGAAAAAAGGGACGTAAGAGAAAAGAATCGTATGCACTGTTGCCCACTCCCTACAGGTGCGACGGTGCCTTGCTATTAACGTAACACTTAACATTGGTCGGTGAGCATAAAGACCTACAGCGTGGAGCCGGTTTCGGGCAGTTTGTGTTGGAACTCTGGTACCATTCTCCGAGCGATGGTGTTGTTCAAGAAGAGTAGCATTCATATATCGGTGTCTCCAATCCGATAGCGTTAAATATCGATCTTCATTGAACGTTGTTGCACGTCTGTGACCTTGCCCTGATCTTCAGACTGCCTTTCCAGTAAAAAAAAAATTTCAGATCTTGGAAATGACACTTTGTGAAACTTCTGTGGCTTCTGCTACTTCGGCTTGTGCTTGGTCCCCCTCTAGCCGACAAACAACTTCTTTTCAAGCTTCTGATTTTGTTAAATGTCTTCGTCGAGACATCTCACTCATCGAAACAATGCACTCATTGAAGTGCGATCATTCTTCTCTGATTTGTCTTTCATTAAGTTCAAAACTAAATTTCATTAAATGCCGCAAAAGCGTCATGTTTGACTTCAAACTCCAAATTTGGATACTCTGAAGTTTGATTGATCTTTTCTTACATTTTCTGTACGAAAAAAAAATCATTTCTACTTTTATTTTGCGCAATATTTACTATATCGTTTAATTCATAGGTTCTCAACGTGGGCGATAACGCCCCCTTGTGGGCGTTTGAGGCTTTCAGGGGGGCGTTGAGATGGTCCGGAGGGGCTTGGGCAGATTAACCAAAAAGACTAAAAAACATGCTGATTATGTATTAACAAAAGTAAACTTTTTTACTGTTTACCTTATGTTGTTTGTATGTATTTAAATCATTCCATATCACATGTACGAACATTCAGTTATTTCGGTAGTACGGGAAGTGGATGAAAAACTTAAAAAAGATTACATTACATTCAGACGTACATTAAATTGAATGATATAGTGCATTTTAATTTCTGTAGTGCACGTGTTGTCTTTGTCTGTGAGCGATAGAAAACATTTTCGTCCACTGCATTTCATTACGTATATTATCCAAGAAACATAATTAAATATGTTAGCCAGGAATTAACGTGATTCTTTAAAGGCTGAAACTGTCAATTTATATTTATTTTGAAAGTAATAGTTTATTATGAATTACTTCCTATCATCTAAGCCCCTACCTGTCTTTATAACAGGTAATCTAAAAATCTTTTTTTTATTCCACTCTTTTAAATGAAGAAGAAATTCAGTAGCATTTCAATTCCAACAATATCCTACCTATGACTCAAGTATATAATATTACACATTTAAATATATTTGTGGCAATAGATATTTCAGATTCGCAAGTAAGAAAACTTTGACTTTAGAAAAAAAAATGAAATTAAAAAAATATATTCTTTTAGTAATAGGATATTTTTTAAAACTGAACTCTTGTTTTCACCGTGTATTATGTACATTCTTATTTCTCTAGAGTGGGAGGGGGTGGTATAGAAATATTCACTAGAAAAGGGGGCAATATTGAAATATTTATTAGAAAAGGGGGCAATATTGAAATATTAATTAGAAAAGGGGGCGCCAGTTCAAAAAAGGTTGGGAACCTATGATTTAATTGTTTTGAGCACAGTGCACTATAATATTATGCTAGAAAGTATGGTTACTTTTTAACTGTCTTAACTTAAAGTACATACAACTTGTTGATCTACTTAAATATTATTGCCTAAGTGAGAGGGCTTTTTTTGGATAGGGTTTCGCAGAAACACCTTATGAGTCGACAAAGTTTGAAGACCATTCATATAAAAGATTTTCAATTATAGAAAAGGGGACATAACGAGATTTAACTGTGACAAAATATTTCATTCGAATAAAAAGATATATGCATCTGAAGAAAATTAATTAAGCGTTTAACAAAATAAAATTTATAAGTTTTTAATAATATTGCATACAGTTACATATGGCTTTAATCCCGGAGAAGGCATGGATGTTTGTAAATGTATAGTGCCATCGCGGCATGAGGGTACTCTAATTGACCGCCGAGCCGCAAGTCCTCTCGTGAGGTTGGTGGAAGGGGAAGAGAGGTGGGAGGTCCCTGAACATCCCCAGGGTGCTTTCCCTCTAAGTTGGGGTGGGACTGAGCAAAATCATGCTGTCACCTGCATGGTGTTCAAAGCTAAGGCTGACGACGTGCATAAAAATCTATCCCTTAGCCACGATGAATTTCGTGGACCTTGATCTGATGTTACTGTCGATCAGGTGGCATAAGTAAGAACAACACACAACATATGGCTTAATACAATGTTATTAATATGATTTTATAACATTCTATAGAATTTAATACTAATTCAAATTATGCATTTATATCAATTATAATTCTATAAATATATTACTTATAATTATACTAAAATATACAAATATATAATTTATATAAATACATACATTATATAAAATAATTATATTTTATAAATTATAATTTATTATATATTTGTGTTAAATAAAATTATAAATAATAAAAAACAATTTTGGTTATTTAATTTATATATTTAACGTAATTACATAAATTATGATTGAATACATATTTATGAAAATTATACATTTTACAATTTTGCGAACATATAGGTTTTTTTCCACTCAACCGGGAATTGAGTTTGAAATGGTGCGTGATTCGCTCAAGAGAGGGCAGCACCATCGTTTCCTGGGCCGAGTGACTGGAGTGATCTGCGCGCAGAAGTCCTCGGTTGCCAAGTGCGGGAAACAACTAACAGAAAGAGAGAGAGTAGCTGCGACCGGGCTAGGGATTGAGAACCCAAACATTTATACCCTTGTTGTAAGAGTGCATTGGCTGGGACATGTAAAAGTAGCCAGTGATCGGCGGCGCGGACAACCCAGACTGCCCGACTGTGGCAAGAAAAAAAATTTGTCGGAGTCCCGCATTGTTTTGGGGATTCTCCCTCTTCTGTGCGTCCCGAAAGAAACTTTTCTGTTGCAAGAAAAATGTGCAGGAATCCACATTTCTCGGGGACCTCTCTGAAATAAAGGTAAGGAAGAGGAATTTTTAAATTCGAGATTTGGAATCTTAAAAAAATGAAATGAGTAGCAAGTTTAAATTTTAGTTATTTACATTGCAAATAGAAAATTCAGATTTTTTTCAATAATTAAAGCTTGATATTATGTACACGATTGTTAAGTTGTCCGAATAGGCACTTTTATTTCAATCAGATGCAAATGAAATAGAAAAGTTTATAGTAACTTGTATCAATGTGTGTGGTTTTCTTCATAAGAAACTTAACTAACATTTACATGAAAGTTTGCATACTCATCTGATGAATCTTGAAAGACAAGAAATTGTAAGTTTCAGTTATTTGTAGGATAAGTGTACTATTTATATATATTTAAACATTTCACGCTATATATGAAGTGTTCTTATTAAATTACTAGAACCCTCCAATATTTCAGACAAAAAAGAATGATTTAGTAAGGGATCCATAAATTTGAATGAAAGTGTCATTTTTGATATACCAGTGTTTGCATTTAATAAATTGATGCACTAAATTATATATTTTCTTTTTGGTTAGTCCTTATTTGCAGAAAAAAAAAACCTTAACATGCATTGAAATTTTGGGAGTTAAAATCCTAGTTGGTGAAATTTTCTAAATGATAAATATGCCCAAGTATTATTCTAATGATCTCGAAAAATACTAAAAAAAACTGCCCTCTTTCTCTTGGTTGTTCTCGAATTTTTGTTTAGGAGTTGACCTTGGAATCTCGCCAATTATCCACAGAACAGAATTATGAGAAAAACTTGGATTTTATTGCGGATAAGAGAGAGCCAAATAGGATTTTATGTTTATAATAAAAGAGAGTAGATATATAAAGAGATGTAGAGAATTATATGGAGGGAAAATTTATGTTCTTAGTACGAGTTCAATTGATTTTGCAAAATATCGGAGCTCAATAAATGAATTCTTGTAATTGAGAATACATTTTGCTTTAACTAAACATGATTTTTCTTGTTCTTTTGCGGTATCTCCACCCGATTGCATTTGTGTGTGTAAATGTTTATGCTTTTATATACCCCTAACATTTTTATTTCATTGCAATGTTTTCTGAGATATTGTTCAGCTCTCTGCAACGTAATTAAAAATGCGAATCTAAGAATTTAATGAATGATTTAATTATAAGTTAAAAAGTTTCTATTTCAATTAAAAAGGTTTTTTTTTTGAGGAAGAGGTTTTAAAATAAATGCAATGATTTCAGAATTCGTATGAAATATTCCTCTTACAGAAAGAAGAAATCTCTTTATTGGATTACATAATATTTTCTGGAACTAAAACTTCTGCATGTATTTTATTTAGTACCGATTTCAGTAATTTTAATTTAAGGTTATGGATATGGTAACTCTTGGGCTTTGCAGAACGTAAGTCAACTTTTTAATCATATTTTCTTAAAAAGTTCATTCAACATTATAATTAGATTCAGAGCCATGGGAAATTTCAAGGAAGTTAACTCTTCTTTTCCTCAGAAGTTTAAAGTTATTTTTTTAAAAATGAATTTCTATGAAAAATCTTTTATTATTCAATAAAAAAAGTAGATGCATATAAAAATATCAATCTGCGTCGAAGCAAGTGGGCCTTAAACTTTTCTAACAGTATACTCATCTTAGTATTTAGAAAAAGAAATCGAAATTTTTCGAAATGCTGTTTATACTTTTTTTTGTTTGATCTCCTTAATAAGAACAAGAGGTTAATTATTCCCTTGTTGCTTTAATTATAACTTGTTGTCCCATTGAGATTTGTAGTCATGTCTCCAGAAATATTAGCATAATTCGTTTTTAATACAATAAATGATTATACATATAGAAATGATATAAATCCGTAAGATTAGCTTGTAAAAATTAATTACACATAATTAAATAATGAATAATTATGATGTTGACTACGAAAAATTGAAATTGCCTTCTGAATTGAAATCGGTAAATCCTAGATATCATCGTATGGTTGCGTCCAATTACAAAAAAATTGTAAATAAGGTTCTTAATGATAAGGATAGAATCAATTTAAGATATCAGGATGAGAAACTTTTTAAAAGAATTTGCTGAAAATAAATAAATTGATTTTTATTAATTTTACAATCTAAATTTTTTCATGATATAAATTTTTTAAAACTGAAATCTACAGTTTTTATTTTTATTTTTTTAAAACCGTGCAGTTTTGCAATGTATTATGGAATCCATACCAATAAAATGTTTTAGGTATCATTTGAAATGTTTTTTTGCATTTAATGAAGATAAAATTTGAAAATAAGGTACTGCATACAAATGCATCTTTTATATTAAAATAAAAAATGATTAAATAAATGGAGATCTCTTTGGGTTTCAAAGTGATATAAGAGCAAAACATTTAATTTAATTTTACAATTTAAAATTCAAAAATGAATCTTAGTGAGATAGATTTTGCATTTGGTTGACCAAGAGTGCAACAGAGGATCATGGGATATCCAAGATAATAAAATTTTTATAAATGAGATCTTTTGAACGAATTTGGAAAATAGGACCTAAGTTATGTTTTTCTGTTTTGTAAAATTTAAGTAAGCCAACATTTATAAGTGCCATACGGCAGGGGTATGCAATTATTTTGTTTCAAAGGCCACATTGTTGAAGCGGAAAATACCGAAGGGTTGCACCTTTTTTTAATGATTGCATTCGTTAGTTAACTTTGCCTCTCGGAAAAGGTATAAACTGTACCATAAAAATAAATAATCTAACTTAAATAAAATTGTGGCAGTGTTTTGTTAAATTTATTTTGCTACTTTTATATTTACAGCTGCTAGCACATTTCATTTTAGAATCAGTTCAATGAGACAAATGTACCCTGTCACATTTTTCTTCAATTTTTTTAAAAAAATCGGGAGTGAGATTTTTTGTTTGTTGAAATTTTCATCACAACTTGCAAATTAATTACAGCCAATTTACATTTATCTTGTTGATCTTCATGCAAAAAAAACTTGGCTCACAAATATATGCCGACCCAAATATAGAGAATACATTCTGTATTTGGTTTTCTGACAGTTCTGCTGCTGCGTATGGCCCGCGGGTCACTATTTGCCGACCCCTGTCATACGGTATCATAAAGTGGAGAAATAGATTTAAATGCCAAAAGAAAGTGTTTTATTCGTTTAAATCTTCAAATTGCCACCCATCCGGTATAGTGGCTAGTGAAGCTGACTGCGGTGTCGTAGGGCCTGGGTTCGAATTCCGGAGAGTGGCCGCGGTATCCAAGTGGTCTAGGCGTCGGATCATGGCTAGCGTGTCATGAGTTCGATCCCAGTACCACTGAAGACCCACGGTGTAGGGGAAGCGATGCACGTTAAATCTGTCGAGAGCTCAAACGTCCTCCCGTTAGTGTGTTGTGGTATGGTAGTTAGGAGAGAGGGGTGCCAGCTCGGGTGTCTTCCACGGCACTTGACCATGGTTCAAAATTACGCGGACCGTCACCAAAAGCCCTCGTGTTGCTGAACAGTGCGACGTTAATATTCACTCACTCGAATTCCGGAGAAGGCAAGGGTGTTTGTATTGTATAATCCTTCATGACTTTAAATTCGTTCTTCCTTTGTGATGTGTGCTTCATGTTTACTTCTGTAAGCCCCCGTGTGATACTTTGTGGTAAACGGGGATTTATAAATGTTTTCAATAATTTTTTTATTCAAATTTAGAAAAAAATATGCATTTATTGCAAAAAAAGAAACAAAGTTGTCTATAAATATGCGCCACAGCATTTTTGATTGACAAGGAGGGTGCAAAGCCTTGGGGGGGGGGGGGTCACGGATTTTGTTCAAAGTTTGTAGGATGGTAGATTTAGTTTCCCTGTTGATGAAAATACATGGTTATAGAGGCCACTATTCAATAATTTTTTATATACAGTGAGCCAAAAAATTGAGTGTACACCTTAGAAGCTTAGATACTTTTTGCAATTACAAATTAAATATTGCTTTAAGATGAATGAAATTTTTACCTTATATACTTTAGTCTATGCTTTACCGTACTATACAAATAAAATTGTTTCGTTTATTTATTTTTTACGAAAAAATAAAAGATCTGAGACGAGAGGAAAAACAACACCACAAAAATAAGTATACACCTTTATTAATTTCCTTTTAACGTACAAATTAATATTTTGTTGCTTAACCTTTTGCTTGAATTACAGCTTGTAATCTTCTGGGCATAGATTCTACCAGTGTTTTAGTGGTTTAAACAGAAATTTTAGCCCATTCTTCTCTCAGAACCTTCTTCAGAACTTCCTTGCTTGTGATTTCGTGCTCATGTACAGCTTTCTATAATTGCGACCACAAATTTTCTATGACGTTTAGGTCTGGAGACTGGGCTGGAGTGTGTAATTGCTTCCTGCAGTGGTACAGCAAGTATAACTGCACAATCTTCGCTGTATGCTTGGGGTCGTTGTCCTGCTGGAATATGAAGCCTGACCCAAGCCTCAACTTACTGGCACTTTTTTCCAAGTTATCCTTTAAAATCCCCAAATATACATGTTTGTCCATAATACCATCAATAAAAGCAAGCTCTCCAACTCCTCCAGCCGACATACAACCCCAAACGAAGACAGATCCACCCCCGAACTTGACTGTCTTAATGGTGTTTTTAGGTGCCAGTGCTTTCCCAGCTTCTCTCCATATTTTAAATCGTCCATCGCTTCCGTAAAGATTATATTTACTTTCATCAGAAAATATTACAGTATTCCAGAAAGAAATAGGCTTTAAACGATGTTCTTTGGCGAAAATCATTCTCTTTTGTCTATTCACATACTTGATGAGTGGCTTTCGTATTAGTGTACGGGCATGAAACCCATATTGGTGAAGGGTACGTCGAATTGTTTCATCTGAGATCTTTTCCCCGATTGTAGAGGACATCGATAAAGCTAGTTTAGAGGCACTCACCCTCGGATCTTTCTTTACTGAGTGAATGATCTTCCTCTTCTCTGTAGTACTCAGTATTTCTTTACGTCCTCTTCCAGGATTCCAATATTGGCCACAGATCCAGGTTTTTTATACTTCTGTAGAATTTTTTGGACACAACCATGAGTTATACCAATCAACGAAGCGATTTCTCGAAGAGATTTTCCCTCTTTCGACCATTTTACAACCAATAAACGTTCAGATTCAGTAGGTTCTCTAAGAGAGCTCATTTTACGATTTTTAATGAGAAAAAATACTATTTAAAAGCATTGAAGTGCAATAGCACGTGTATAAGTAGCAGCTACTCCTGAAACTCTTTAAAGAAAATTTGAAACTAAAAAAAGTGGTGGCAAAATTAACAAATATAAGAAGTGTATACTCAATTTTGTGGCATGGTTTTCTATCTTTTCTTCGAAGTGCTTAACTTTTTTCGTAATAAATAAGTTAACTATAGAATTGTGTTATTATAGAATGGTAAAGCAGAGGTTAAAGTATCTAGGGTAAAAAAATTATCTATTTTAAATCAATATTTAATTTGTAATTGGAAGAAGTCTAAAAGTTTTAGAGGTGTATACTCAATTTTGTGGCTCACTGTATTTGCAAATGAAGATGCAATTCACACTCGAAATACTAAGCAGCAGAGATGCCTGTGCAACAATACTGCACTAATTCGATGCCCTAGATGCTTTTCGAAATTGTTTCATTTGCTTTTATGACAAGTTTCACCATTGTTCGGACAATGAGGGCTAAGAGGCTAGTCATAATTCTATGCTAATTCTGTTAATCCAATAAATGTTTTATTTGTTTCCTTTCACAATTGTTTCCAGGCAGGATTAACTAGCAGTTCAAAGGGGGTTTTTTTTTTGCGAAATGATTTTGTATAATAAATAGTATTCTGTAGTTATATACGAATGATAATGACAAATAAAATTCTTATAAGGTTTCTAGTGATTAGAGACATTTCGTTTCAAATTTATTTCAACTCCATTATGTATCCTTACTTGTAAAAATAGACATAAAATAAAAAAGTTATTCACACCCTCCGCGGACTCCTAACGACGAGGAACACCTATCCGTTGCTACTACGCTAAACCCATTACGTGTAATCGTTTGCTACAGAACTGAATTTAACGAGTGAATTGTATCTTTAATTGCAAATATCTAAAAACTTATTGAGTAGAGGCCCCTATAACCATCTATCTTCATCCAACAGCGAAACTAAATCTACCATCCTACAAAATTTGAACTAAATCCATGACTCCAAGACCTTGCATTCTCCTTGTGAGTACGATTATTTAAGAGTTTTTGGGTTCGAAAAGTATTAATTTTCGAGAATTAATTACTTTTGTTTAGTTTTGCTGGTAGTGATGTAACTGGTGACCGCGGTAGCCAAGTGGTTAAGGCATCGGATCATGGCTAGCGTGTCATGAACTCGAGCCCAGTACTACTGAAGGGGGGGGGGACTAAAAGCGATGCACGTTAAATCTGTCGAGAGCTCAAACGTCCTCCCGCTGGTGTGGTAGTTAGGAGAGGGGGGGGGGCAGCTCAGGTGTCGTCCGCGTCACTTGACCATGGTTCAAAATTACGCTGTCCGTCGCCAAAAGCCCTTGTGTAGCTGAACAGTGCGACGTTAATATTCACTCACTCAGTGATGTAGCTGTGACTTAAGTTTCGTAGCCGTTTTCAAAAGAAACAGCTCGCATTGTTGGCTACAGTCGGATTGTATTCAAATGCAAATAACCCGGATGTAATAAGAATGTTTACTGGTGCTTCAGTGACAACTGAAGATGCGATGGGTAAACTAGTTTACTTTGTAATGTTTTTTTCAGGGAAATATTTTGTAATGCTGATGAAATCTATGATTATAGATCTTGTTTATTAGGATTTAATGAATGCAGAAATAATTGTTAAATTATCAATGGCAAAACGAAATGTCGAGAGTAGTCATGAATAAACATATGTAATTTTCAAGAAAATATAAGACGTTAAGGTTCAAGATAAATTCTGTTGAACACAGATATGAATATTACGATTTTGATTATAGTTTGGCGTTTTAAAATGACGTGTGGTTAGTTGTACAATTAAAATTGAATAGTTTATGGATATATTCAGATTAACTTTTAAGTTACTAGTGGTTGGATCCAACTGTAGATATAACAATGTTTAAACTTATACGCTAACTTACTAAAGAACGAAAATGTGCAAGGTATGATAAACTAGCTGTATAGCCCGGCATTGCACGGGCTTTTTTCGAGTGCATAAATTTTGCCAATGGAAATTTCCTTTTCCCCTCTCGATGTCATTACCCCCTGGTTTGTGAGTGATTTCTCTATTTTGTCATTAAAATTCCCTTTTTCGAAATTTCTTCCATGACTTTGTTCTGTCGGACTGGTGTGTACCCTCCATTTAGCCCATCGTTGCACGGGCATTTCCCCTAGAGTTTAACTTTTTATCCCATTGGAAATTTCCTTTTTCCCTCTCGATGACAGCACTTCTGGGTGAGGGTGTATGCGCGATGTGAGGGATTTCTATATTAACGTCCTTAAAATTATCTTTTCCGAAATGTTTTCAATTTCTTTTTTAACCCGGCGTTACACGGACGTTTTCCTGTATAAACTCTTTTGCCTTCTTTCTTTCCCCAGTGATAAGATCTTTCCTCAAATTTTTATTTTAGATTTGTAATTTACGGAACTAATCTAGTTTTATCCACAAGAAAACAGACAATGTACAATTTTATTATTAAATAATTAATTTTGTAGTGAATAATAAACAATATTGATTTAGCATTTTAAAAAAAATATTGATTTATATCCATATTTATTCAATAATGAATGAAAAAGTTCTAACCATTAGCTATTGAAACGGCTGCTTATTTCTTGATGTTTGATTATTCCATTAAAAATATGTAACCATAAAAAAGTAATATTGGAGAGAAAACCCAAACACACACACATTTGTTTGCATTCACTGTATAAAAAAATTCAAAATAAAAATAATAGTGTCTAATAAAAACATTTCGTATTTTCTTATATTTTTAAAGTTTTTTTTACTAAATTGCTTTTATAAAGATAAAGAAAACTATCAATAGAAAATGCAAAGTATGATAAATAACTGAAAACACTTCTAGTAGATAATGCGGAAAAGATAATTCAATAAAGAATAAAGGACATATTTCAAGTCTTGCTTACAAAACGTGTCGTTCATTCGAATGTTAGAGTTTGTATCGAATAGAGCAGTTAATACGGATTTAATACATGCTGTAATACTAGCTTCAGTATCTTAACTATTGAATATACCGCAACAATAGATGAGATGTCCGAGACTAAATGCTACAATAATATTACGCACACTAAACCTACAATGATTCTAGAGGCAACATTTCGGTGAACTTAAGTGCAAGATAAGGGTACAACATAGGATGCGTCGATGGTTTAAATATGAGAACAAAAACGCTTTGAAAAATTAAAAAAAAAAAATAAATAAAAATAATTGCAAATTTTTAATTAGAATTAAATAGTTATTAGTATGAGTAGATAAAATGGTTGAAGAAAGCAATTAGTATTGGTATTAGCAAAATGAAAATGGATCTATAGAGCAGTAAATAATGGGTATTTACAAATTAGTCGTACACCACAGCGATTTATCGCCAGAAATGAAATAGATGCTAGAAATTAAGCGCCAAACATTAAATGCATGACAGAAATCAATTGCCGTAGATTATTTTATGAGTTACAATAAAACTTTTCGTTTTGAATTTATAATCAGTCTTGTGGCTATATTTTTCAATGACCTGCTATTTATGCGCAAGCATATCAAATAAAAAAAAAAGAGAAAATATTTATTCATTAATATAAATGGGACTTTTTTTCCATTTTTTTTCTTTAAGGAGCAGAAAAAAACAAAACTTATATTTCAAAACTGATAGGTAAAAATTCACGTTTTAAATTAGGAATAAAAAGAAGAAAAAAAAATATCGATAAAATAATTTATTCTGATTAAAAGGCAGTTTTGTACATCGACCACCTTGTTTCTAATTCTGTTTTCGATTTCTTCACACAAAGTAGAAAATGAAATCCCAGAAGTGATATCAACAAGAATAATTCCGAGTATAATAATGTAATGAAAATTATTTTTCTCGTTTCGCCACACATTTAGTTTGAGCGAGAGCTATTTAAAACTCAGGGGAACCTAAAACGAATGATAACATTCAACTAGATTACAATCCATAGGTATTACCTATTCCTGAGTGCATAAACCTCAGCTCACGCGAACTTAAGGTCACGAACTGTTTGGTTCTCTATTCAGCCGCTTGGAATTGGATTCAGATTATATATACAAGTATGTCTAAATATAAGAAGAGCCTGGTTTATCAGGCCTTATATTTTGTTCAGTTTAAAGATACAATGTTGTTTAAAAATGTAAAATACCAGCTGGTATACCCGTTCTTCGCACGGGTGAATTGAAAAATTAAATAATATAGATCGAAGAACGAAGTTTTTAATGAATTAATTTTAAGTGAATTGCAAATTAAACAAAAAATAAAAACTTTTTGCATATCTCAGCTGAACAAAAAATCATTTATTAAAACTAAAGTCTGAAGGTTTAATAGCCGATAAAAAGGATTTTTTTAAAAAAAATTTATAACGCCCCGTAACTTTCTTGTGGGCTGATTTGTGAAAATACCTTCCTAAGCTAATCTCTGCTCAGCAAAAGAAATGCATTGTTACAAATTTTATATAATGAACACTTAATATAGAGTAAATAATTTATATCTGTATGTGTAATACGCGCTTTAATATTACTTTCTGTTGTATTTATCTTTTGTTTAAATTATAATATTTTCAAGCCGTTTCTTACATTATAATGGTGATAGAGCCAAGAAGGCATTTTTGGTGAGGATACTGGCAACTTGGTGATTGATTGAAAGATTCAGAAGTTGATATGATGTAGCGCCACCTGGTAAGGAGATGCAACAAAGAGGAAAGTACAAAAACCTTCTCCACAAGAAATACATATGCATGCGAATTTTCATAGTGATCGGTTGAACGGTGTTGGAGTGAAGCGAAGTCATTTCTACAAACATCCATTTATATATATATAGATTATTTTATTTTAGTGTCTTGTTGAAATTTTTTTGTGCTACAAAGTAGGAGTAGGGTGAACAAAATTTTTGTTTCTTGTTAAGGACATTGTAAGAAAATAGAATTATTGATTAATACTGCTAAAAAAATTTAAAGTATTCTATTAGCTTGGAAGGGTATAAGAGTGATATGTATCATATTAAGGTGATATCTTTATCACGTGATTGCGGTATAAAGATATGAAGGTTGGACCGTTGTCAGTAGTCGTTATTTTATAAGTCAGTGGTTTCAAAACCTTTTTGGTCGTGTACCCTTAAAATGAATATAATTATTAGAAGTACCCCACTAAAAACATGTTACCGTTAAAGTGGGAAATCTGTTATTTCATAGAATAACTAGGTATTTCATGAAATAACCAGACAAGTCAGTTAAAGTATTTACAATAATTGAATTCTACGATTTAACTATGCATTCTATAGAATAACGATTAATTTATCGTTAAAATATGAAATACGGTACTCGAAGGCTCTTTGAACTGATTTTAGCTGCTTTCAGTCAGTTTTGAATCTTGTATACTTGCTTTGCAATGTGTATGTCCGTGTGTGTATATTCGCTTCATTCCGTTGCTTTTAGACGTATAATTTAGACGATGTATTTATGTTAGCGTTTTACATTTTGGATTGTTAACAAATATTTAGGTAACCTGTTTTCAAGCAATGTCTTCTGCAGAAATGGGAGACTAACCTGTAAATAAGAAAGATTCAGTGCAAGAGATATTTGAATCGTTATTGAGAATAAGCGCGGGACAAACGGAAACAGTGCTGCACTTACTCGTGAAAAATTATTAACTTTGATAGCAGAAGTAAAAAGTGCTAAAACAGCGCATAAAAAAGCACCACGTGACTATTGGTTACTCCAGCATTCTGATATCCTTGAAGTTCGAGGAGTAGAAAAGTTAATTGTGCCAGTAACAGATGCAAAACATATTCTTTTATTTCCTTCATGTTTAACTAATGTTAACAATATGAGCAATATATAATAAATTATATTATTTGCTTTTCCTTATTATTTATCAATTAATCATCCACAATAGCGATTTACTTTTCGAGAGGTTTTAGCTAATTATAATGAATTAATTTATAAAATAACTTTGCAATTGTTTATTCTTCACTTTTTTTAACGCTCTATCATTGGTTATTTCATAGAATAACTAGGTAAAGTTTGAAATGTTTCATCTATTATATACTTTAACTGACTTGTCTAGTTATTTCATGCAATATCTAGTTATTTTATGCAATAACTGAATTATACACTTAAATGATAACATATATATGTAATAACTTAAATTAATATTTATTTAGAAATTATATTTGTTTATAATATCTAATTCCTAAACCCGAATACCGTGATCTCGTGTAACAGGTATCGCGACATTTGTGGTCAACGAAATGTAGAGCAAAATTTCACCGACATGGTTGTTAAGTTCTGTAAAGATATAAAGAAAAATATATTCACGCATGCAATTTATTTGAAAAATAGAGAATAAAATGATGTATTCAATGTGCGGTATATAGGACACCCATTTTTATTTTGCTGAACGCAAAATGTCTCATAAAATTAAGCAGTAATAATTTAATGTTTTATTTCTGAGTGTTAGTCTAAAATTACACTGGAACGTGCTGACAGAGGAAATATTTCTAGAGATTTTCGGTCTTGTGAGCCCCACCTTAATATGAGTAAAAGGGGGTACATTTTCTTTGATGGAATTAAATATATATTCCCCTGATATAAAAGATTTTCACATGATCAAATTATAATGAAGGTATTTGAGTTGTTATTACACTTCTACACCTAACCCCGCGAGAGGTTAGAGAGCTTGTCTTTAATACAAACAAAATTTTTCAAATTAATCTAATGTGGAGCCTATGGTGAATTATTAATGTTCGTAGAAAAAACTGATATTAATTTTTGCCATATTGTTAAGGGGGAAAACAGCAATATAGTCAGGGACGTCTTAAAGCATAGGCCAATTGGGCTCATGGCCTCACCCTCGGGGGGGGGGGACCTCGTTTCAGTCTCGGCTCAGTCTTAATAAGACCAAGATTCGGATAATTTTAATGGTGAAAAATTATTCCCGTACATATTCTCCAAAAAATAGAATTTTAAACAATATGTCAACTGGCAAAAGTGGTTAGACAGTTTTATTATGTGATGACCGTTGTCCATTTCTAGACCTAGGTCTAATACCATAAGCAATCATTCAACTGATGTAAGCGAAATGAGGCCATCGGTCGAGCCGGTTTGTGTCTTTGTTTTTGAGACAGTGAGTCGTACACTTTTACTTGTTTCAAATAACCGTTTGTTCGAATATTTGACAACGCATGCTATATACTGTCTATTTTTAAAAATCACACACAGTGCCTACTTTTGCATAGGGGCCCAGGGCCTCACAAAAGATTTCTCTGCTCCCACAGGGCCCCAAAAAAGTCTTACGGTGTGTCTGAATATAACAGATGTACGTACAGTAGAACGTCGTTTATCCGAATCCATTGGGATCGGACACCGTTCGGATACGCGATTGTTGGGATAACCGAAAACCGAATTCGATCCATGCAGTATATGAAACCGGACACTATACGAATATTGAAAATCATCTCATGCGGGAAACGTGCTTGAAAAAAAAGGAAAATAGGGGCAAAATGTCACAACTTTAACTTTATTGTGGAAAATAATCTTTTATTTTTCGCTGTACCATTGTACACCTTCGTTTTTTCGCTGCAAGGTCTTTGATTCTCTTGAGCATCAGTAGTTGAGCAGGACAGCACTCTGATTGTTGTTCTCATCTTGGGTTTTCCTGTCAGTTTTGGCCTCACGCGAAACAACTGTTGAGTATGGCACTGTTCGAAAACGTTTCCGGACTTCGGTTCGGATATTTGACGCTCCGGATAATGAACGTTCGGATAAACGACGATCTACTGTAAATGCATAGCGTTTATTGTCGAATGCAAGCCAATTCGTGTAGGAACCAAAAGTGCATTTTCCCCCTCAAAATCCGAGTCAAAATTCCGTTTATAAGCCAAATTTGAAAAAAAAAATTCCCTTTTGGACAATTAGTGGAAATAGATATTCGTATATGGCACGTGATTGTTGATCTATGTTTCATGCCTGGAGGAAAAACTTGCTGAGAATTATGATCATATGCTTGCAGACATTCGAATGAATCATCGTGAATTTTACGAACTATTCAGGAATTCCGATTCAGATACTTATTGTAAAGGGTTTATGTTATTTTTTTAAGAATAAAAGCTCTATTCATACCACCCAAAAAGTTTGAAATTAAAATCGCTTGAGCATGGCTAACGGAAAATCTTAAGAAAGCCATTTTTTTTCTAGACTTTGTTTTTCCCCGAGATAACCGAATCCTCATAACTTAACTTTAAAAAGTTCACAAAATTCTCGGCGTATGGAAATAAAAATACGGTATTCCTATTTTGCAGAATACTTATTTGCAAAATGCTTGTTAATCGGAAATCCAAAATAACAGCTGAAAATACAAAGATGGCGCATGACAAAATTTTCGTCCCATTTTTCTCTACGAGAAGACTGTTAATGGAATTATTTAATTGGATATGCTACAGGTTTGGGCAGGCCGCGGTATCCTAGAGGTCATAGTAACGAGCTCGTGACTTGTGTGTCATGAGTTTGAGCCCAGTGCCGTTGAAGACCCGCCGGGTAGAAGGGGTCGATGTACGTTAAATTTGTCGAGGCTCTAAGTCCTCCTGTTGGTGTGATGTAGTAGTTAGGAGAAGCAGGCTGCCAGCTCAGGTGTCGTTCTCGTCATTTGTCTGAGGTTAAAAATGGCGAGGTCCGTCGCCAATAGTCTTGCTTTTTTTTGTGCGACAGGGATATAACTGTCGCTCTCTCACTCTAGCAGTTGATGGTGCCCAACTGGTACTTAGCAGTTCGCCGATTTGAAATGATAAATTGGCACACCTGTAGATTGATCGCGGAGAATTTTAGGACTTTGCTCCTCATTACTGGTCTCTTCGCTGACCTGTAATCAGATTGCACGATTTGGGGGGGAGGCTACATCAAACATCAAGTATTTCTTTCAAAACTACCTACGGACGGTGACAAATTGAAAACATGTATTCACATCAGCAAAAAAAAAAAAAAAAAAAAAAACTTGAAAAGAATGTGAAATGAATTACTGTACCCCTACACTATATATTGTTCTTGATTCTGGAGAAGATAACATACAAAATACTTATAGTTGTTTTGATTTTTGATGAATAAAAATGTTTTTCTTTGTTTTATTTTCTCTTAAAATGTGTGTAAAGTTGTTATTTATACACACTAGGTGGTTTCCCCGTCGAGTGACTCTTCTTGCCGTGAAGCACGTTTTAGAGGAGAGGGTTTATATATATTGTTAATATTGGAATATTGTGTTACCGATTGGGGTTTAAAAAATTTGAATGAGCGGAATTTACTTGAAAATTCCTTTTTAAAGAGATTGTTTCAACTTTCCTTATCTAAAGAGCTTCTTGTGTCTGAAAAGAAAATTAAATTTTTGCGCGCATTCTTTTGAGTTGTTCTGCTGCTCCTGTATCATTCTTGGATTTAATTTGCTACAAAAAAGTAAGCTGAAAACTTTTAACACTTTTTTAAATGACATAATTAAAAATAATTTTGGTATGGAAATTCAATATTATAATTTTATAGGTCAAAAACCAAAGGGGGGTGGAATGAAAATGCTGCAAAATACCTGGTAAGGTAAGAAAGAAAAGGGGGGTGGGAAACGTGACACATAGCTGGACTTAACACAATCGAGAATATAAATAATACAAAAATTAAAGTATTACTTAAACAGTGGTACTTAATTTTGAGTAAAAATCGTTATATAAGCTCGTTATGTGCTTATCATTCAGATAAGCATTTTTCTGATATTTCTTAGACCAGTGTTTCTCAAACTTTCAATATTTGCGACCCAATTTTTAATCATAATTTTCATCGCCCCTTTCCTCCATACAGTAAAATTGTATTGAATTCAATAATCAAATACTTTGAGGTAAAGCTACAATACGACTTTAATTGTAAACCGTAAAAATTATCAAGATAAGCATTAAATTTTATAACATGCCCATAGGGGCATGTTTTAAACTTGTTCTTAACTTAGTATTGTTAAATTAATTATAAAATTCATTGTGCACTACTGATGCATTTATAAGAATATTACATCAATATAAATGTGTATTTTATTTTTATGTCAGAATGCATTTTGTTTTGCTTCCTTTCAGTAAATGAGTAATTTTTAAAAATAACCTTTTGTTTTTGACTTTTCGATACACTCGCGCCCTTTCCCCATGTGGAATTATCACCCCCTCTAGGGGGGACGCCCCACAGTTTGAGAAACGTGGTCCTAGGCCCATGAGTAGTTGGAAAGGCAGAATGTATTTAAACTGGAACCGATTGTCATGTAGCATTTCCCCTAATCTGTGAATGCATAATATAGGGACATGTAAAATGAGGTTCCTTTTCCTGTACACAAATGGAAGTTGTGGCCTCGGTAATTTGAACATGTTTTACTTGTTAGATGCCTGCTTTCACAACTTTCAGTTATTTTTTCCTTTTCTGATAAACACGTGGTGAAATGCAATTTGATTAATTTATTTTATATTACTTGACATGCATTTTTTATGTTTCATATTTTACGGATAAAAATGTTTATTTCTGAATTCTACCTTAAGAGCATTTTGTGTGTTCATAGGATATATTACATGACCTTGATGACTTCCATTCTAAAAATCGATATTTAAGACATCCAACGGTGTTTAAACAGAAAACATCCATGTGTTATATGTTAATTCGAAGATTATACAGTTATTCCCATAATTTTTATGTTGAATCAAAGTTTCTTTTCCTTTTATAACTAGTAGTTATCAATAGTTAAAAAATTTTTTTTGAAAAAAATGAACATTTGCGCTTAAAAAATTTAATTTATTTCTTGTAAGAAATAATTTTATGTATTTTGATACTTTTCATAAAATATGTGAATATAGATTAAAGAAATTTATATTTTTTGAAACCCTCTCTTTATTTATTTAAAAGTTTAAAATAAAACTTAATTATAAAAACTTAATTGTGTATTCGTACTTAAAAATTAATTAAAAGTCAGTGAAATTAATTCATTTTAATCAATTACAGTTTAATTTTATGTTAGTTTTGCTTAAGTCTTAAGGAAGTAGAAATATATTGAAAGAATATTTGATTCGAAAATGTTAGGAAATGTAATTAGAATTTAGTTATAAGTTTTTTAAATAATATTAGTCTCTAATAAAAGTAACGCTTCGGCCGCGGTAGCCTAGTGGTCAAGGTAACGGATTCGTAGCTGGCATGCCATGAGTTCGAGCCTTGTTTCACTGAAGATCCGTTGTATAGGGGGCGATGCACATTAAGTCTATCGAAGCTCAAACGTCCTCCCGTTGGTGTGTATGTTAGGAGAGGAGGGGGGGGTGATAGCTCAGTTGTCGTCCTCATCACTTGCCCCTGGTTTAAAATTATGAGGTCCGTCGCCAAAAGCCTTCGAGTATATAGCTGGATAGTACTACGTTAATATTCACTCACTTATAATGATTCCCTTACTTGTTAAGCTGTATTATAAATACCTGCAATTAAAATTAAAAAAATAGATTAATTATGAGTTAAATTATTTATTACTTGGTTTAAATTAGAAACAGGTTAAATTTATACTCTTTGAGTTTTCAGTACTAGTTTTAATTCCACGATTGGAGTAGGCTACGGAAAAAAAAATCACAATTATACTATTTGTAATTTATAAATTTTTGTCGTTTTCTCTCTCTGTCAACAAATGTGGAGAAATTATTCCAGTCTATTTTTTTACATCATTGATTTTCAAGCAATGGCTCATTGATGAGCCGTGAGAGTTTCTAAGTCTGTAAAAGGTCTATAATTAAATATTTTTCTCAAAGACCAAGGCACAATGTGAGTTAAAATTAAAGAAAATAGCCCCTATTTAATTGATTTATGGTGATTAATCTGTTATAATAAGTAAGGAGAGCATAATAAATAGTGAAAAATGTGTATTTAATAATAATAAGTACTAGTGTAACAGTTGGTATACCAGTTAATTATTATATTCTGATCTTTATTTTAAATTAGTTTATAAAGTTAATTGCTTTTAATTGTTTATGTGAATTATTAAGTTTTGTAAGTAAACTATAAGTTCGGGGCTGTGTGGTAAATAAAATAACTTAAAATTTTTTTTATTAACATAATTTAAGTACTCAGTCGGACCCCGATTTAACCAACCCTATTTAACGAATTTTTCTCTTTCCCGTATTAAAATTAAGGCAAAAAATTTATTTAACGGATAAGAAATCCAGAATTAACGAATTACTTCAGTTTTAGAAAATTGTTTTTATTATTTTGTATTAGAAAAAATTTGGATTTTTTTTCAAATGACATATTTTTTTTGGTCTGAAACAGAAAAAGACTTTGCTTGTAGGGAGCAAATTTCATCGGGAAAGGGTCATGAATGGGCAGATGAGTCATGAGTGTATCTTATCGAGTGAGTCTTGAATAGGACAGGAAATTCCTTTATTATCTCACCCCAATCCATAACGCAGGGGAAGATTTTAACGATTATGATTCATTCAATGACGGGTTGCCTATCTGAGCAACTGAAATTGTAGAATTTGCTGATTTGTCGGAACCAATGGATAGCAATTCTAATGCAGGAATTGTTAATGAAACCCTTATTAAAACAGTTACATTTTCTAATGTTGTAACATTGTTTGGAAACTGTCAAAACATACCTCTCTTATGCAGCAGGGTGTAAACGATGCAACATTTTCTTCTCTGCATAAAGTAGAAAAATAACTCTTTAGAGTCCCGAGTTATACTATTATATACAATTGACTCTCGATAATTCGAAGTTCGAGGGACCAATGAAAAACTTCGAATTATCAAGAGGATAGGAAAAATTCCCAAAATACACGAATATAAGTTTTTTCTACCACATTTAAATTTGAAACTATGTAATAAAACAACAATTGTGTACATATCTATAAAATTATTTTAAAGTAATTTTTAAAAAGTACATATTATATACACAGTATAAATAGTATACAGAAGTTAAAAGTCTTGTATTAAAAGCATACATTCTCTCTCAAACACAGTTCTACGCATCTCTTCTTCATAATAGCGGACGATCCTTTCTGAACACATGTGTAGCAAGGTCACGTGGAAAATGAGAAATGGACGGCTGACAAAAGGTGCGTTTGGTCTATTAAAGGTCCACTTAAGGGAATGAAAACAATAAAAGTATCTTTTCGCCTGAGGAATCGGAAAACACTCAGAAAGGGTAGCAGACAAGTGGTCATCAAAGGGGCTACATTACAGGGGAGACACGCAGAGACAACACAACGCAAAACTTGTTAGCTCCAACCTGTTTATTAGAGGACTGCAGATAACAGTGAGTGTTCGAATTATCGAGAGTTTTACAAGATAACTTCGAATTATTGCGTGTTGTAGTCTGGCGAGCCACACATTTTACTTCGAAACACTAAGTGTACCAAAACGTTTAGTTCAAAATATCAAGAATTTTTCTAGGGACTGAGCATATACTTCGAATTATTGAGAACTTCGTATTATTGAAGGTTTGAATTATCGAGAATCGACTGTATATAAAGCTTTTCAAACTTGTCATTATTTCAAAATTCTAAAATAAGTGATGCTTAGTAATTCAAGAATAGTATATTTCTGTGTTAAATAAAAAGTGTGTAGTTTCTTTCTGTGGATAATTTTGAAGTAGTTGCTTATTATAGAATTTCCAAAGGGTAAGTGCAAAAAAATTATATTTTTTTTGAACCCCGATATTACGAAGAACCCGAATTTACGAACAAAATGTTCCTTCCCGATGAATTCGTTAAATAGGGGTTCGACTGCATTAGGAAAATATGACTCCAGTGAGTGAACCTTGATGTGAAAAAAATATTAAAAACGCTGGTTTAGAGATTGAATATCGTAATGTAAAAAATGTAAGGGTTACTTAACGAAATGTTTTTAATCGTATTTCAACATCCTCAAAGCAGTTGAATTAAATTCTTCAATAAAAGTGTTATAGTAAAGTAACAGTGCTTGATTCTTCTTCGTTTCTTTTACTTCACAATGGAGGCGGATTTCCACTAAATATTGGAGGCTCTGACAAAGCGTTTTCTTTTTTAATATCTTGAGCAAAAAACTGGAAGACTGTATTAAATGGTACTTAACCTTAAGGTTTGTGAAGTGCGCTGATGCATAAATAAATATTACGAATAACATTGAATTATTTCCCCCGTCAATATAAAGTGAGATTGAGCCTTTGTCTTATGAGTTACAGACTATGAAATCGTCTATTTAGCGGTAAAACTGCTATCGGTTGCTGCGAAGCATTGCAGTGTTCTCTTGCGACACATTACTTCACAGATCTTACAATGCAAAAATTATTACTTGAAAGGAAGTACTTTATTAAATTATATTGCACAGTCTGTGTCTTATATTCAGGTATTAAATAACAGTGCCCCAGTGGCTCAACAAAGAGGGTATAAACCTTGAATGATAATAATGACTCTATGTGCTGTGAGAAAACGTCTGCAAACATATATTTAATAGAAATCTGATTGCAAAATCGGTTATAATTTTTGATTGCTTTTTAACGTCACTTCACAAAACGATAATATTAGCAGAATGGCCCAAGGGAACCAAACCCACGCCAAAAAGGTGCTTAGAGTTACAAACTGCCCTCTCCCTCGGAAGCAAAGTAGCCACGGTAGCTTTGTGGTCAAGACTCGCCGTGTAGGGGAGCGATGCACGTTAAATCTGCCGAGGCTCAAACGTCCTCTTTTTGATGTGGTGTGGAAGTTAGGAGAAGGGGGTGCCAGCTCAGATGTCGTCCTCGTCACGTGACCATGGTTCAAAATGGTGAGGTCCGTCACCAAAAGCTCTCGAATAACTGAACAGTGAGACGTTAATATTCCCTCACTCAACAACCCATGTTATTAAATTATCAAGTATCTGAATCAAAATTCTAATTCAGATACTTGATCAATGTAATACTTAACCTTGTACACTCCAGTTACCATAGTATCTTGTATGCCATTTTATATGAGGGGCAAACTAATATAGTAATGATTAAAATTTTGTTATAATCGCACATAATTTAGTCTTAATCACAGTATAGTCATAACCACTAAATCATGCTTGTCTAAAGTGCGGCTCAAACGCAAGTTATGAAAATATTGCAATTTACACATTTTTATTAAAAAAAATAAATGTATGCACAAAATATTCAAAATATGCTGCATTAATTTTCTATTTAATTGAAGAGTTTGAAAGAAGATTTCAAGAGTATTTCAATATATTTTCTACCCTTTTTTTTCTAGAAATAAATAAGTTAACTTCAAATTTTCAAATGGAATGCATTGAAATGCAAATTGACATTCAACTGAAATAAAAATTTGGGAATGTTTCTATACTGGAATTTTATAAAGATTATCTACACCGCGCGCGCGATAAATATCCTCTTTTTACACTCATGCTTCATTAATGTCTTCAGATATTGGCTGTACTTATATTTGTGAACAGTTATTTTCCAAGAATGAAGCTTACAAAAAACTAAAATAGAACAAAGATCACTGACAAACATCTTGAAAATGCATTAAGAATTTCAACTTCACCTATTGACCCGATATTGATTTGTTTGTTCAACACAAACGCAAATTCATTCATCTCTAACTTGATTTTTGTGCATCTTAATGAAATCCAAACTAAATGAAATGAAACTTTTAAAAATTTAAAATAAATTTGTACCTAATCATGTCTAATTCAAATTAAAAAAATATAATAAAAATAAGTTAATTTATTTTAATAAAACTACATAGAGAGTTGGGTTTTTATTTCGATTTGTAAAAAAAAAAATATTGTCTGTGCGGCCCAGAAAAAAAAATATTTTTGCAATGCAGTCCACAAACAGTCATAGTTTAGACATCCATGAACTATTTAGAATTTAGAATTTTATTACATCGTAATATAATCATTATAATACTATTGTAATAATCCTAATTTTGCGATATCATAATTTTGTTATAATCATATGTATATTTAATTCAAACACGATAACAATAAAGTACACTAAATCATAATATAATCATATTCACTGGGAAACATAATTATGAAGCACCAGAGAAAGATCAAAGAAATGTCGCAAAACGAAATAAATTATTCATAAATGAAAACAAAAAGCAAAACTTAAGTAAATTACCATTTTCACTTGAAGACCATCAAAGCAACAACTACGGGGCTTAAAAATTTAAGCATACTACCCGGGGAACCCCCGTTTCGAAAATTCACATTATACTATAAATTAAACAAGACTTAAGGAAAAGAAATGCAGTATTTTTCGCGCGAATTAAAACCTCTGGAGTTTCATCTCTTCTTTTTTCATCCCTTATTATGCTGACTGAATGGACTGCTGTGTCGTCTCCGGTGTAAATTAAAGGAGTAGGGGGTATATCCGGGTACTTTCCCTGGCAGAGACGGATCGGGAAGATTAAGTCACTATTTATGTAAACGGTGTGGTGGTGGGATGACTGCGCAATCCCCTGCTCTTTATTTTGCTGCTTTAACGGTCACGATTTCTTTTAGGAAATGGAAAAATATCTTTTATTTGCCCAGAAAAGAATTCGGGGCATTGGCTTTGGGAAAGGTCAATGTTTTGTGCTGTTTTTGCTGTTGCGTTTCGAAGGATCAGATGGTAAGAGGCTGGAATATTTTGGTTCGTTGCTTAGAATTCTAACTAGGATATTTTTTTCGTTAGTAAATGAATATTTCAAAACCAAACAATATTTGTCTGCATTTAGAAAACGCTGTTAAATATGTTCTTATTTTAGATATAAATTTTAGCCTTCGAAATATTTCTTATTTCGAAGGTACCAAAGTAGGGATGGACGTCGCAATTTGTTTTAGATTGATTTAAATACATCGATTTTGCTAAGCTGGTGAAAATAAAATACAATGAACGCTCCAAAAGTAACTTTCATCATTTTTTTCACGTGGAAACTTTATTGCTAAAAATAAATATGTTGTACTGTCATGAAATATACACATTGCTCTTCCACTGTCTTCCCATTGGTGTTATGCGGAAGTTTGGAGAGGTAGGTGTCACGACTCAAGTTGGCTCAAAATTGCGAGGCCCATCACTAATAACCTTCATGTGTGTGTGTGTCTTACAGTTTGACTTTTATTAAAACTCACTCATGCCATTGCTCCGGTGGTCGCGGTTGCCTAGTGGTTATGGATTCATGGTCAGCCTAGGGTCATTGAAGCCCCGCCGTGTAGAGATGATGCTTGTTTTATTTTTCACGGGCCAATGCTGTTCTGTTGGCTTGAAGTAGTTTGAAGAGGGGAAACCTGCTGAGGTGTCGTCCTCGTTACTTGACTGAGATTTCTCACCAATAACCCTCGTGTAGTTTTATAGTGTAACGTTAGTAATCACACTTTCACTAGCTTGGTGTGTAAGTCTGAAGAGTGGAAAGAAGGTAGCTCAAGAGATGTCGTGACTTGAGGGAGTGAGTGAATATTAACGTCGCACTATTCAACTATACGCGAGGGCTTTTGGCGACGGAACTCGTAATTTTGAGTCATGGTCAAGTGACGAGGACGCCACCTGAGCTGGCACGAACATCTCCTAACTACCACACCACACCACACCAATTGGAGGATGTTTGAGCTCTCGACAAATTTAGCGTGCATCACTCCCCTACATAGCGGGTCTTTAGTGGTATTGGACTCGAACTCATGACATACCAGCCACGATCCGATACCTTGATCATTAGGCTTCCACTGCCATGGCGTGACTTTACCGATGTTTAAAATTTCGAGGTTCTCCACAATATCCGGTAGCTTCTGAGTGCAACGTTATTGTACAATCGATCAATAAATAAGATTCTTTTAACATTTTTTACGAATGTTAATGATATTGTAAAAAAAAAAAAAATTGATGTGTCTTATTTAGTAAAAGTACACAGTAGCTTCTGATTCTCTTATTTACAAAAGAAAAAAAAATGTATTGTGCATTTTTTTATTTTTTTAATTTACTTTGTGAATTAAATATTGAGTACCTATAAATATTAATTGCATTCATAGTGTCCCACTGATGCTCATGCTAAAAAAGATTTTTGTGACTACGACTGTAAAGATAATGCATTGGTAAAATATGCATATACAAGTTTTTTGAGTTAAAAAAAAAAGCGAAATTAACAAGAAAAAATGAGAACAAACTAAGGGGAAAAAAGAAAGAGAAAAAATCGGAACCCATTATTCCCTGTTTGGAATAATATCTCTTCCTATGTGTACCAAATAAACAAAGAAAGGAAAACTTGCAGAAATGGAAAGAGAAAACGTACGAGGCATGAAAGATTAAAAGAACGGTCGTATTTTATATTGAGTACCCATTTTTTACCGCATTTTTTTGTTTGCATTTCGTTTCCCTATTTGAGGGCGATACCGTTTGAAGATCTCCCCATTTCAGCGTTCCAACCTCCCCGCTGGCTGAGTTGTTTCTCAGCAGCTGGAAGATCTGAACATTGTTTGCGATACGGTTTTTATTAGGTGCCGAATAAAACTCCAGCGGCTGTAAAGAAAAATCTTTTGTTTGGACGGTGAAAAAAAAAAAAAAAAAGATGAATTTTGTGAGATATTTTTACATTGGGTGCCTGGAGTGATTTTCCCCCCTCTTTTGTATATTTCAAGACTTGGGTTATTGATGTGTGGGTTACTTGATGTTAAAAAGTACAGCGAAATATACATTGTTGCTCATCAATAAAATTAATTGCTAGGGGTAGTTGCACATCCATAACTTCTTAGCAGGTTTCTATGAAATTACCATGGTTTATTAATATCTATTATAGTGATTTTGTTAATAAACCTCTCTTAAAATATATTTAAAAAAAAACAAAAAACAAAAAAATCGACAAAAGAGAAAAGGGTTAAAATTTTTTTTTAAAATAGAAAATACAGTTTAGAACCTTGCTTGGCCAAAAATAATAAAATACAAAATTCATTGAAATTTTTATTTTAGATTTTGATTTGTATTCCAGATAACAGCCGAATATTGTAATCTTGCATTTACATTGACTGTTATTATTTTTCTTTTTGAATTGCTGTTTCAAAATTATTTTTTATCAATAAAAATATTTATTTATACTTTTTCTACAGAAATAACCTTAATAGTAATATTTAAATTTTTAAAAAAAATATTCAAACATTTTTTGTGTTAATTATATTTGAAAGCAATGAGCAGCGAAACTAGTACACGTGTAACAATTCTTTTTTCTTTGCAATCCCTTTTTGCCCAACACACAGCGCAGTATCTTGTGGAAGAGCTTCCTTTTTTGGTGCTGGTGAAACAAATTTGGAAAATGACGTTCCGTTAGTCGTAGAATTCCAGAATATTTCGGTCTACCAATTTCTTTATATTTGTATCTCTATGATAGTTTTGTATTAGTCTTTCTACTAGTTTGCTACTAAAATCTAAAATTTTTTTTCGTCTCCAATTTTTGTATACAAAACGTATGCGCTACAAATGCTGATGTAAAATATGAGAAACATTGGCCTTTTCATCCAAATTTACGAAATCACGACGACGGTTGTGGCCGCGGTAGTCAAGTGGTCAAGGTATCGGATCATGGCTAGCGTGTCATGAGTTCGAGCCCAGTACCACTGAATACTCTCCGTGTACCTCCTTCCGTTGGTGTGGTAGTTAGAAGACGGGGGTGCCAGCTCAGGTGTCGTCCGCGTCACTTGACCATGGTTCAAAATAACGCGGTCCGTTGGCAAAAGCCCTCGTGTAGCTGAACAGTGCGACGTTAATATTCACTCACGATGACGGTTCGTAGTCAGTTTCTCGAGTGCAGACGGCGTTGCTTATATTCGAGTTTGGAAATTACAGCAGCAATAAAATACGACCCCACTCGAATTATCTCGATTGTGCACTGTTTGGCCTGTTTAGGGCGATCAAATTAACTCGGTTGTGTAAATTAGGGGGTTAAATTATTAAAGGTAAGCCACAGGGGGTGACGTCTTTACCATACCATAACTATCATGCATGATTACTAAGAAAAAAAGCCAATGCAATGATCACGGCCACAAACTTCGCGTCCAGTGAGGTTTTCAGTGGCGTAACGTACACCTCCGCAACCCCCTCATTGCCGCGGGGGGGGAGGAGGATTCTAGGGCAGTACACACTTGACGCGAGTCAAGTGTGTACGCGCGCTTTGTAAGATCCAGCTTGGAGTCCATAACCTGACTTTGCAGGAGCACCTAAATATTCTGCGTTACGCCACTGGAGGTATCCGTTGACTCGCATCTTCAAATCCTACCAAAGATCTTTCATACGACATAACGGTGCTGCTGCTTGCTACATAGAGATGAGCTCCACAATTCTCAAGCCCTTTGGTTTGGTAAATATGAGAATGAGGTACTTGTGAGATGTGTCATTTGTCCAAGGTTCAGAAATGTGAAGTCTGTTGCCAATAACCTAAATGGAAGAATTTCTTCTTTCTGATAGATTGCTTATTAATGCCGTTGGCGTGGTGTGGCAGTTTGAGGAGTAAGGTACCAGAGTCCAGATGTTATCCACATTGCTTGATGAAACTTCAAAATTGTGAGGTCCGTTGCCAAAAGTTCTAGTATAGTTTCAGTGGGGGGAAGACACTGATACAAATTAAATCAATTTGAAGCAACACTAGAGTATAATTGCCGACGTATCAAGTGCTCCTCCGCTCTCCACACTTTTACATCATGCCGACTTGAGGGCTTTCATCTTCAGTTCCGCTACAGAAAAGAGTCCTAAGTGGCATTAGAATTAGAATCCCCACATAACGTCAACAATTCCAGTCCCGAGTTTGCAACCAGGATGAGTGAATATTAACGTCGCACTGTTCAGCTGCACGAGGGTTTTGGAGACGGACCTCGTCATTTTGAGCCATGGTCCAGTGATGAGGACGACACCTGAGCTGGCACCTCCCTCTCTTAACTACCACACCAAGCTAATGGGAGGACGTTTGAGCTCTCAACAGATTTAACGTGTATCGCTATCTACACGGCGGGACTTCAGCGGCACTAGGTTCGAACTCATGACACGCTGGCCACAAGTCCGTTACCTTGGTCGCTAGGCTACCGCGGCCACTTGCGATCATGATAATTCAGCTTCAGTGGTTCACTTGTAATATTTTTCAGTGTAATGTTGTGGCCACGGTAGCCAAGTGGTCTAGGCATCAGATCGTGGCTAGCATGTCATGAGTTCGATTCCAGTACCCACCGTGTAGGGGAGCGATGCGCGTTAAATCTGTCGAGAGCTCAAACGTCCTCCCGTTGGTGTGGTGTGGTAGTTAGGAGAGGGGGTGCCAGCTCAGGTGTCGTCCGCGTCACTTGACCATGGTTCAAAATTACGCGGGCCGTCCCCAAAAAGCCCTCGTGTAGCTGAACAGTGGGACGTTAATATTCACTCACTCACTCAGTGCAATGTTCGTTTCAAACCAAATCTGGACACTTTGAATGTATTCCGATTCTCTAAATTTCGCTGAATGTGTTACAGGCTTGATTAAAATTAATTGGTTAGAATAATCACGGAAATGTGGAAGTTTAATAACAGATGATTTAATTGAATTAAACTGTTTGCTAAACCAGAGGACAGAAAAATCGTTATGATACAGCTATACGATTAAAGATAACTACTACTTTTTCTTTATAGGCTGTGCTCCCCATCACTTTGAGCCCGTCCTGTATACGGATTGACGCACGTCACGGTCAGGAACTCGTGGCCGTCAATGTTTTTGTCGAGTTTTGTTGACACTAAATCTCCTCCAAGTAGAGAGATTGATTCACGTTAAGTCAAACGAGGCCGTAAGTTCTTGCTGTGACATGTGACCGCTTTAATCCAGTGGTCATAGTTTCGAGGTCGTGGCATGAGTTGGAGCCCTAGTGCCTCTGAAGAGCCATCACGTGCAGGGACTGTTGCGTGTTCTATCTGTCAACCCTCCAAGTCCTCCTGTTGTCTGGGTAGGATAGTGTGAAGAGTGCTCTGGTGTCACCCTATTTACTGGATTAAGGTCCGAAATTATGAGGTTCATCTCAATAGCCTTCGTGTTTTATAGTGAGACGTTAATAAAGACCCACGCTCACTGTGGCATGATGTGGACGTTCGGTGAATGGGAAGCTAGCTTAGATGCCATCCTAATCAGTTGATAGCTTAATAAAATGTGGATAAAAAATGTATCAACCCATCACTTGAGGTTTCAACTGATTGATGTCTCCATTACACTATCCGATTGTCTTAAGTGGAGCAAATGAGTTGAATTTTATTCTGGTTGTGTGACAAGCTAAAGTTGATATGGAATAGATGCGAGTCTCTTAACCATCAAGTTTCGTTCGAGTCCGATTGAGGGTCGAGCCTCGTACCACTGAAGAACCACCGTGTTGGGGGGCGATACACTTTAAATCTGTCGAGGCTCAAACGTCCTCTCGTTGGTGCGGTGTGGCAGTTAGGAAAGGGGGTGTCAGCTCAGGTATCGTCCTCGTCACTTGACCATGGTTCAAAATGATGAAGTCCGTCGTCAAAAGCTCTCGAGTATAGCTGAATAATGCGACGTTAATACTCACTCATTCGAGTCCAATTGAGAAGATTTGCTTAAAACATTGACTGACACCTTATACTGATTGGACATCAAAGTCATCAGTAGCCATGAAGTAAAAGTTTGATGGGCAAAGTATCAGTTTGCATCACTTGGTCTTTATTCAGAGTGATGGATCCGTTTCCCAAGTGCTTCATTATATAGCTCTAGTGTAACATTGATTAAACAGAACTCAACAAATCTCAGCTGTCCTGTTATTCTACCCAATGCAGCCTTGTGGCCTCATTTAACGCAGGAGGATTAGATTTTAATCAATGGAAGTGGGGAACTGTTTGAGTGTTATATAGATCTGTGGGACCTTAAAGTTCATCCGAAGGTATTAAAATTCAAAAGTGACTCAGATGAGAATGTAGTTCGTAATAATGAAGTTTAACGCCACAGTAACCGATAGTGAAGGTATTAACTTAAATGTAAAATGTGAGAATGGTATGTTTTCTGTATATATAGAAAGGAAAATTATCTTCTTGAGGTTGTTTGCTAATTAATAGAGAAATTGAATTATGAGATACTGAAATGCTTTTATGTATAGCGTTATAGCAAAATTTATTAAATTTTCAATAGTTGCATTTAGTTATAAACATTTCGAAATCTTTTCTTAAGGTTTCGGAGCCGTGATTTTGCAGAGAAGTGTGCAAACTAATATTTTTTTAATATCTAGGGTCACAAACACTTGGGTTTGAGTACACTTATAAAATTGTATGAAGAATATTATTACAATAAAAAATTATGTTTAAATGCAATATTTTGGCATAAAATGGACATAGAATTATTTATTTCCAAAACAATTTCCTTTTACGGAAAATGCTGCTATAATAATAATATTTTACCTTTATATAGCTCAGATCTTTGTACAGAGTCTGAACTAGAATTTTTGAACTATATAACTGAGGCCAATCGGAATATAATAAAAATATAATGAATATCCATATTTTTTATACATCAGAGAGGATAAATTTTAACAAAAAAATACCGATTGTTAGTTCAATTGGTAGTAACTCTGAAAATAATGTGAATTTTTCCAGAAATTCTTGTTTAGGCCCTCTAAAGAAGTCATAGAAATATATAAGCAAAATATTATTATTACAGAACCATTTCCATATGAAAGAAGAATGTTCTAAAAATAGATAATTCTATGTTCATTTTTTGCCAAAATAATGCATGTAAATAATTTTTTATTGTATTATATAATATTTTAAAAACAATTTTATTTATGTATTCTTATCTAAGCGATATCAAACATATTAAAAAAAATATTTGCTTGTAAGTTTTTGCAAAAACCAGGTTTCGAACGTAGACGAATACTTTAAAATGAATGAATGAGTGAAAAAATTTTGGTGACTAAACTAAAACAAATTAATATTTTTTTCAATTTGGGTTGAACTTGATTGAAAATATTAAGACTTGTTCCAATTCTTCTTCCGTTTATGCCACTTTTTTGGATAGGGATGCTTCCGTAGCAAACTTGTTGTCGGCATTGTATCTAGCGAATCGTGGGCCATAATACTCTAATGATTATGGTCACGATCTCGAGGTCAGAATGCCACGGGTTTGAGTTCTGGTGCCAATGATGATCCATCGTGCAGAGAGGGCCGATGGACGTTAAATCTGTCGAGGCTCTATGTACTCCCGTTGGTGTAGTGTGGTAGTTGGAGAGGGAAGTGCAAGCTCAGGTCGTCACTTGACCAAAGGGTAAAATTGCGAGGTTCGTTGCCAATAGCCCTCGTTTTTTTGTGTGACGTCAATTTTTTCGCACTCGCCAGCGAATCGTGAGCTCGAGCACTCATGCTACTAAAATACCTTATGTGTGGAGGGGCCGATGCGTGTTAAATATGTGGAGTATCAATATCACGTAGGCATTAGACAGTGAAGTGCTACTTTAAGTGTAAGAATAGGGTAGCCTGTTGGCCAACTGGTCACGGCCTCGTGGCCAGTTTGTCATGAGTTCGAACCCAAATGAAATTGAAGACTTTCCGTGTAGAGGGCCATGGTCATTAAATAGGTCGGGTCTTAAAGTATTTCCATTGGCTTGGAGTGGAAGTTTGGAGAGAGGGGGTGTCAGCTCAGGTGTCGTCCCTTGATCGAGATCCAAAATTTCAAGGTCCATTGCCAATTGCATGGGTTAGTAAAAATCTCATTCCTGGACAGAAGCAGATAATCTCATGTAGAAAATGAGAATACACTTATAATCTGAAAGAATATGGTAGAACGTATCAGTAATTTTTTAACGCATTGAATCGATTTATAAATATTGAGTATGCTCATTGTTTTTGCTATGAAACGGATAATTTTTTTTTTAGTTCTGATAATAATTGAAAACAAGAAAAGATTTATATTTGCTACTAAATGCATGGACCGGTAATCACACTTAAAGTCTTGTAAACTAGATATATGCTCAACACACTAAGGTTATTTCCTATAGTAACCATGAATTTTCCATCTCAATTCTATATAAGAATCAATCTCTTTAAAAATTTGTATAATTAAATTTTTGAAATTTCTTTCATTGATTAATATCATTATACCAAACTAAATCAATCGTGTATTTATAAAATAAATATATCGAAGAGGAATTGCCACTAAAATCAACAAATACGAGCATCGTGCATTTCGTAAATAACTAGAAAATTATGGAAGAGCTGCGAGCGATAACAAAAATCTTCTCACCCGCACAGAATGTTTTGGATGTATAATTAGAAAATTTTAGATCCATAATATAGAAAACTACTGGAATTTCATTAGCACAAATCTGATGAAATACTCCCCCCCCCTTTAAAACCAAAAATTTGATTTTACTTTGCAGTCGGAAGTGGATAGTGACGTACTTTAGTTTCCTCATTTCTGTGAGTGACCTATTACTTTTATTGCGCAGCTATGAAACTTGACTTTTATTAATGAATCATATTTTTTTCTACGCGCAGAATTGAAACACCTTATCTTTAAGTTGGCTAAACTCAACAACTTATTAAAAATATTTCAACTGTAGACGATCAAAAGTAGAGTTATTTTGTAAGCATAAAAAAAAGCAAGTGTTATTTAAATGTGCGAAAGCTTATCCTCAACTTTTAAGTAACGTAAGTCTTGAAGAAGGTAAAAAAAAAATAGATAGGATGCCATAATTTAATTTCCCCTAGAAACGGCATATTCCTGCCAAAACGGGTGACCACTAGTTGTCCAGGTCATGGATTCGCAGCCGGCGTGTCATGAGTTCGAGGCAAGTAGCGCTGAAAACTCGCCGTGAAGGTCGCTGCATATTAAAGCTGTCGAGGCTCAATGTCCTTCCGTTGGTGTGATGTGGTAGTTAAAAGAGCATGTGTTCCTCCTCAAGTGTCATCCTGGTCATTTGACCAAGGTTCAAAATTACGCGCTTCCATGATACAGGTCCGGGGTTCAAATCCCAGGCTGGTCGAGGTCGATTCAGCTTTTTATCCCTTCAGTGGGTCTATAAATAAGTACCAAGCTTGCTTCGGAACTGAAAACTGTTGGTTTCGCGTCAGACTGACCACTTGACCGAAACATTTGCACATGCACCCCAGTGCCGAAAGTCACGTAAACTAAGATAGGCACAGTAGACCTTGGCCCTCATGGGTAGTTGCGCCACTGAGTTCAGTTCAAAATTACGAGGTCTGTTGCCAATAGCTCTGGTGTTGCTTTATAGAACGATGTTAACAAAAATTCATTTCCGATGATATAGTGCATCGAGAAGTAGTCAAGTGGTTATGATTGTGAACCCACATCGAGTCTTGAGGCCACTAAAGACTCATTGACCTCATGTTGCTTTTCACCGTGCGAAGTAAATTAAAATAAAATCGAGCCACTTATTTGATTGACCCACTATGTGCAGAAAATTGACCCATTTCCAGCCACTTATATATTGATCCATTATGTGTAGAAAAACCATGGTAGTTTAGTGGTCATGGTTACGGACTCATGGTTGGTGTGTCATGAGTTCGAGTCCCAGTGCCACTGAAGAATAGGCATGCAGAGGAGCTGACGCACTGTCTGTCGTGGTTCAAAGTTCTTCCGTTGGCGTGGTGTGGAAGTCAGGAAAGGAGGATGCTAGCTTAAGTGTCGCCCTTGTCACTTGATCATGGTTCCAAATCGAGAAAATTCGTCATTAGCCCACGTACTGATTTATAGTGCGACGTTAATAAACACTGCAGAATGCAGATGCATGTTAGATTTATTGACACTCAAGTATTGACACTGGTGGAGCGTGGAAGTTTAGAGTGTCGAGGCTCAATGAATAACTCACACAGATGTCATTTTCGTCACTCATTCCTAGTTTAAAACTGCTAGAACCGTTTCCAATAAGAGTATGCACCAATAACTCTTACGTTCAGTGGCGTAATGTATACCACCGCAAGCCCCGCATTGCGAGGGGAACTCTAGGGCCCCAAAGCTGGACTGACGCTAAGTACGTATTTCGGTTCGAGGCCCAAAATTTGAGTTTGTAGGGGAGCCCTAATATTCTCCGTTACACCACTGCTTTTGTTGGTTCAAAGTGTGACATTAGTAAACTATCATATCAAATTAAAATGAACATGCGAGCCGCTTGCATCCAATGACAAATAAACGTGGCCAGTGGGTCCTTCATTCGAACCTCGACTCAATCTACGTATAAATCGGGGAGGGTGCTGTATATGAAATCTTTTTTACATTAGAGTCATCATGTGAATTTACTTGAATGTTCGGTTAATAAGATTTCGATGTGTCTTCCTTATAATTCGAAAGTGGCTCGACATGATAAAATCTGTTGCCGGAACATTATAATGTAGCCTCTAATTCAACGTTAATTAAACATGAAAAGAACTTCATTTTGTTAAAAAGGTTATGTGGCTGTGTTAAAATGCTTGGGAACTTAAAAATCGCTTTAGATATTCTAATTTATAATGTGTAGGTAAAATTTTAAGTTAAAAATGTTGTTGAACAAGTTTACTCGGAGCAAAATCGTATTTAAAAGTCACGTCATGTGTCTACATAAGTTTTTTTTGCCTCTTGTGTAATCAAAGATTTCCACAAAAATATCCTCCTTACAAAAATAGCTTAGTCTACAAAAAAATAAATGGAATGTCTGGAAAAATTTGAAACCTTTTTTTAAAAAGCTTTATAGAAGTCTGACTTTTGAGGGCAGTATTCGCATTTTAGATTACTCTGAGTATGAGTTTTGTTTGATATAAATAAAACTATTTTCTAATGTGAAAGATTTTTTTTTGCGTTTTAAAATTTTTTTGTAAGGAAGTAAAAAAAAAAAAAAATTCCACACAACAAAACGTTTTAAATTTATATTTAAGACAATTATTAAATTTTTAAATGTTCTATATATTTTAAAGATCGTTTTTTCTACTGCTAAAGTTTGCGTTCTTAGTAAGCCGCGTGATTTAAATAATTATTTTATTTAGTTTTTGGGATGCAATTCTAGTGGAATGTGGGAGATATTTACGATGAACTTCTTGATTTTAAATTTCAGTCAAATGAAGAGAATGCCATTTGAGCATGACATTTGCTTTTTGAGTTCGAGTTCATGGCTGCGGTAGCGCAGTGGCTACGATCCCGAACTCGTGGCCGGCGTGTCGGGGGTTTCAGCCCTGGAACCACTGAACACTCACCGTACAAAGGGGGCTGATGCACGTTAAATCTGTCGAGGCTCAATGTCCTCTCGTTAGTGTAGTGTAGTAATTTAGAGAAGGGGGGGGGGTACCAGAGCTCAGGTGTCGTCCTTATCACTTGCCGAGGTTCAGAATCACGAAGTTCGTTGCCAATAGTATAGTACAACGTAAAAAAACTCTCCTTTTCAATCACTCGCCAATAGTCCTCATGGGGCATTAAAAGGCGATGTTAATAAACAAACAAGTTATTAGTTAAACAAACTCTCCTTTGTACCTTGAAAGTCCATCTTAGGATTTACGGCCCCTTGATTAAAATAACTAATCCAAGGATTTAATGTTTGTCCACATTATACTTTGAAATATTTTTTTCTCATCAAAGTTTTCTAAGAATTTAATTTTCAGAAAATTTATTTACATATTTTTTAAGTAATATGTACGTAGAATTTTTTTTGTGCAATTATTTTTTTCGTATTGATAAATATATTGAAAAAATAATCTATCGGAGCAGAGTTTTAAACTCTGGGTATTAGACTTTAATATTCAATTTACAATGGACTAAATTCACAGACAAGCGGAATGGCCGTGGTAGCCTAGTGGTCAAGGCAACGGACTCTTGTCTGGCGTATCATGACTTCGAGCCCATTACCACTGACCACCCACCGTGTAGGAGAGCCGTGCACGTTAAATTTGTCGAGGGCTCAAACATCCTCCCGTTGATGTGGTGTGGTAGTTAGGAGAAAGAGATGCCAGCTCAGGTATCGTCTTCGTCACTTGACCATGGTTCAAAATGTCAAGGTCCGTCTCCAAAAGCCCTTGTGTAGCTGAATAGTGGGACGTTAATATTCACGCCCTCCCTCTATTCCAGCGCATTGGGATGGGGGTAGTTTCTTTCTGATATTTCGAATTACACTCAGAGTTTTCGGCTCACCGTCAGGTGTCGAGAATCGGGGGGCACGGCCATCGATTTTGGGGCAATGACAGATGAAAGACACCGCGATATTTAGGGGTGCGCACGTGTGGATATGAACACTGTTATGCTATCCACAAAAAGAAACCGATCTTTCGTATGTGTGACACGAAAACGTCACAACGTTAAATCTGTCGAGTTTCAATGTCCTCCCGTTAATGTGCTGCAGCAGTTAGGAGAAGGGTGCGCCAGCTCTGGTGTCGTACTCGTCACTTGACCGGAGCTCAAAACCGATCACTTGACCTAGGCCTTCGAGTGCGACGTTATCATTCTCACTCATTCAACAAAAATGCAATTCTTGTCATATTTTTTGTGCTCATAGGCATGTTTTTCTAAATTTAAAATATTTTACTTTGAAAACGAAATTCAAATCAAATAAACATTTTCGCATTAAGGATGAACAAGAACATGCCTTTTGATATTCGTTGGAGTAAGATAAAAAAAAATTATATCCAAGTTTTCTCAGAAATTCAAGTTTCATTTCGGAAATGCAAAGGTTTACTCATTCAGAGTCTTTGTTTCTCCTTCATTGTGAAAGTTGGTTCGCTGATAAATGAATCCTGAAAGGGAGTACAAAAGCAGAGCGAGGAAGAAAGAAACCTTTTGGATTCTGTAAATAAGGCGAAAGGAATCCAGGTTCTGTGTATTCTTTCTTTTCATCGTCACTGACGGTGCGGTTTACATAGAATCTCGCTGCAAGTCTGGAGGCGATAGGTGTTGTTCTAGGGAAAATGGCGAATTCGGCATTGTGTTATTGAAACAGGCTGTCTAGAGAACGCACAGTGATCCTTTTTTAGTTTTAACGCGAAACGTGTTCTGACGTGGAGCTCAGCGTGATAAAATATGTAGATTTGCAATAACACTATACTGTATTTGAGCATCGAACATTTTGTTACAATTCCAGTGAAAGATTTGAATGACTTAAAATAAAACATGCATAAAAAAAAAAGTGTTTTATTTCCGACAAAACTTGTCACTTTATGACACTATCTTAATTTGTACTTTAACAGAAATTCTTCGGCAATCGAAATGAAGATAAAAAAAATGAAGTCATTGTGAGAGCGAAATCTGTTTTGATTTTCTCAATTCATTTTTTTCCTGAAGACTATGAGTACCGCTGAAGACCCTCCGTTAGGGCGGGGAGGGGGGCGATGTGCGTGTGGCGTGTAGTGTGGAAGTTAGGAGAGAGGATGCCATCTCAGGTGTCGTACTCGTCACTTGAACATGGTTCAAAAGGACGAGGTCCGTCTCCAAAAGCCCTTGTGTAGCTGAATAGTGCGACGTTAATATTCACTCACTCCTGAAGACTTTCGTGGCCGCGGTTGCCTAGTGGTCAAGGTAACGGACTTGTAGCTGGTATGTAATGAGTTCGTACCTAGTACAGCTGAAGGCCTGCCGTTAAGAAGGAGCCGATGCCCGTTAAATCTATCGAGGCTCAAACGAACTTTCGTTGGTGGGATGTGGAAGTTAGGAGAAGGGATGACACACACATCTCAGGTGTCACCCTCGTCTCTTGAAAATGGTTCAAAATTACGAGGTTAGTTGTCAATAACCTTATGCAGCTTTATAGTCCGACGTTTTCAATCTCATTTATGAAGACTGAATCTGCCGAGGCTCATAGTCTTCACGTTGTTGCGATGTGGAAGTTGATTGAGTGGGCTGAAAAGTCAGAATTATAAAAACGAGGCTCATCATTCATAACCCTGGAGGTACTTCTAGGTATAAATGTTTATGTTACGATTAAATTAATCTAATAATGAACATTAATCTCATGAATACACGTGACTGAACACTATAAAATCTCTAATTTTTATTGAATCTTCATGAAATCCAGCAAGAATTATTTTTATGTTTGTCTTTCGAAATTAGGTATCTTCTTGAGTAGTTAAATCTTCGAGTAAATCAAGTTCCTTCTTCCCTTTTATACCCACAATGTGCGCAAGAGTTTCTAAACAAATTGCATCTTTGGCTTTAAAATTTTAAATAATTTAAAAATTTCTTAAATTTTTTTTAAAATAAAGAGACATATGTGGTTGGAACTGAATCTCTAAAAAGGAAAGGAAAAACATTGAATTTAAACAATCAAATTGCTTTTTTTTAAAAAAAAAAAAGTTATATTCCAAATTAACGAATAAATTACAAACATAATCACGAAGTAATTTTTAATTTTTCATAAGTTTTAAATAATACAACTGTTTTAAAATATTGTTCATCTTCATAGAAATGTGAATATGGAGGAACAGTCTAAGTTTTGAAGTTTAAGCGTAGTAAAAAAAAATTCTTTTATTTTATAGGTTAAAACACACACACACATTTGCGTACATTACATTTGTGTAAGAGTCAGAGTTTTCCTAGTAAATCTATGTTTCAAAGTTTTCAACGCCTTAAAATACTACCTAAAATCCATAGCCTAACATAAAATCAGACTTATAACTCGCACTTTGAACAACAAAAATGAGATCGAAATTTACTGGTGTTCGTTATACTCCGAGTATAAAAATGAGAACTTTAAAAGTAAGTAGAGAAAGATGAATGTAAAAACAATATTTCTACATAGATCGGAATACTGTTCATTTAAAAGAAATGAAAGAGACCCTATGAACTTAGAGTTACAGCTCTAGAAGTATACTATTTTTTAAAAAGCCTGGAAAAATACCTCGAATAAATGACTTCAGAACATATTATTGCATACATAAATTTCAGGTTTCTGCGTAAAAGTGTGGGGAGCGCTATACAGCGAATGTACCTAAATTAAACAAGATATCTCAATCATTGGCATGGCCAAGTAATTTTAGCGCGTTTTTCACATGTTGTATTTTACAATAATGCAACTAATGAACTTTTTACTAACAGAAAGTAGTACTGCAACACTCCTCTAAATGTACTACTATTGAGCTGAAAAGAAATAATGACACAAATCTGTATCAGCACTATAAAAAAGCAAAACAAGATATTCAGGAAAATTTGTAGGAAAATTCGGGAAAACTATGAGAAAATTTAAATATGATTCGGCTCATCTAGGGCACAAATGCGACCCAATGCCGAAAACCGAGGCCAATTGGTTGCTTATTGGCTGAGAAAAAGGTACGACAAAATATGGAACGAAGACGAAATTTGTGTCCTAATTAGCGCTTTTGTTCCACTACGTGAAAAACGTGCTAAAAAATACAGTTTGAAAGTATAGGAGCGTGTTATATGCAGTATTTTACGTTACTTTTTTTTAAAAATATGATACATTAATTTTTTATAAATACAGTCGACTGTCGATAATTCGAAGTTGGAGGGACCAATGAAAAACTTCGAATTATCAAGAGGGTAGAAAAAAACTCCCAAAATACTCAAAGAGAATATTTTCACATTTAAATTTAAAACTACGTAATAAAACAACAATTGTACATATGTATAAAATTACTTTAAAGTAATTTTTAAAAATTACGTATACCATATAAATATTATACAGAAGTTAAAAGTCCTGCATTAAAAAAATGCATTCATACATGATCCATGGCATCTGTTCTTCACAAGAGTGGACAAACCACGTGTTAAACGAAAGAAATGGACGGTTGACAACAGGTGCGATTGGTCTATTGTCCACTTGAAGAAGAAAAGCAATAAAAGTGTATTTTCACCTGATGAACCGGAAAACACTAAAAAGGGGTAGAGGGTCATTAAAGGGGCTACTTTGCAGGAGAGACACGCAGTCAATACAACACAAAACTTGTAAGCTACAACCTGTTTTCTGCAGGACTGCACATGATAGTGAGTGTTCGAATTGTCGAGAGTTTTTTAAGATAACTTCGAATTATATTGCGTGTTGTAGTCTGGAAAGTCACAGATTTTACTTCGAATTATTGAGTGTACCCAAACGCATTGTTTTAGTTCGGAATATCAAGAGTTTTTTTAGGGGATGAGCATATACTTTGAATTATCAAGAAGTTCGTATTATCGAAGGTTTGAATTATCAAGAGTCGACTGCATATCATTAAAATATATAAAATTTTTATGTCATGCTTATACATTCGGGCTTCTATTTGACGAAGTCTCCAAATCACGAAAAAAGTTCGCTATATGGAAAATTCGCTAAATAGGGATTGATCTTTTAATATACGGGGTTAAAAACCACATAAAACAAATTTTAAATTCATAAACGCTGTATACTAATAAAAAAAGTAATTATTCACTTTTTTAAAAATTAATATCCATTCATTTTATATATCTTACCCATCAAAAAGAAATCTGCAAAAAAAAAAAAAAAAATTTTTGTGGAATGCATTGTATTTTAACTTTAAAAATAATTTTACATTAAAACTAATATATTTTTAGCGACATTTTCCGATTTTAAGCCTACGAGTAATTTTAAACGTGCATTATTTTATAACCAGTAATTTTAAGCATACACTAACACAAGCATCCTTTAATTTAATTACTGCTAAATCTGTTAGTTTGAAAAATTATGGACAAACTTTTTTTTCATTGCTCTGGGTGAGTTAGACATCTGGTAAAACCAGTTCAGGTTCATTGATCATCATAAAATATGCTGAAAGAAAGAACAATTTGGAAAATGTCCTGAAATACACTCAAGAGCCAAAACATTATGACCACCCTACATTTTGCAATGAACTCGCCTGGATGACGTGGAAGTGGTATTTAACTGCTGCTGGAGAGTCTGAAGAATCATTTTTTTCACTTATTTCTGTGTGTGGTGGGACAGGCTGCGGATCTAAGCGACTTTGATAGAGGGCAGATTGTAATGGCACGAAGGCTCGGAACAAGTATTTCCGAAATTGCACGACTCGTGGGTTGTTCGCGATCTACAGTTGTTAGTACTTATGCAAAGTGGATGAATGATGGTGAAACCAGCAGTAGACGAGATGGTGTTGGACGTCCACACGCTAACAAAGAAAAAGGTTGTCGGATACAGTCTCGCAAATGGTGGTGCAAAACCGGTGCCAGACGGTGGCTCAGCTGACAGCCCAATACAATGAGGGCCAAGAAGAATAGTATCGGAGCACACTGTTCATCGGACACTGCTGGATATGGGGCTACGCAGCAAACGTCCCACTCGTGTGCCTTTGCTGATCAACTGCGCCTGCTATGGGCCCGGGAACATCGCGACTGGTCCATGGATCAGTGGGAGAGAGTTGTCTGGCCAGATGAATCACGATATGTCATTCATCACGCCGATGGCCGTGTCAGGATACACCGTCTTCCAGGCGAACAGTTGCTCACTCAATGTACAGTAGGTCATACACAGGCCGGTGGTGGCGGTATTATGCTTTGGGGGACTTTCTCTTGGGCGTCTCTGGGACTGGTGTTTGTGGTAGAGCAGTCCATGAATGCTACAGAGTATCTGAACATCATTGTGGACCAGTCATCCTAACATGGCCTCTGTTTTTCCAGCTGGAAATGGAATGTTCCAACAGGACAACGCCCCATGGCACAAGGCTAAAATTGTGTTGGAGTGGTTCCAGGAACACGATGTTGAATTCCAGTTAATGTCCTGGTCGCCTAACTCACCGGATCTCAATCCTATAGAACACATTTGGGATGTCATGGGATGACAGCTCAAAGTTCAAAGACAACCAATTCGCAACATCTCGGATTTGCGTGACCGTTGCTTAAACATCTGGTACAATCTGTCTCCGGCCATCTACCAAGGACTTGTGGCATCCATGCCAAGGCGGGTTGAAGCTGTGTTGCGCGCCAAAGGTGGGCCAACTCCTTATTGGCAGGTGGTCATAATGTTTTGGCTCTTGAGTGTATTTTAAAAATAGGGGGAAAAATTCGAAATACAAGAGAAAAAGTTCGTAAAATAGAAATGCACTTCGAGGTGAAATGCACCTATTTTACGAAGAAAATAATAAAATGGTCTTGATTCCAGGAAAAAGTTCGCAAAATAGGGAAATTCGTAAAATAGAGGGTTTAACTCTAGGAGGGTTAATATGGAAGTTTAACTGTATTTTTATCTTTGTTAACATTATGAAGTTATAATTGTATTATATAAAGCGTATTCTGAATGAATTTACCAGATGAATTAACACCAGTTGTGTGTGTAACGCGAAGTGAACAGTGCAAACATAGTCATGATATTTTCCAGTTTCTGCGCAGATATAAAATCTTTCACAGTTTAATTTTTAAATTTTTAGAGTTAATAAAAATTTAAAGCTTCTAAACAGAAAAGGAAAATTAAAGCTTATTTTCAATTAAGATTTTAATAACCACAATAAAAAATTGATGATTAAGTGTCTAATGCACTAATGCTTCGAATTAAACATTGTTTCTGAAATATATTTTTTTGTATAATTATTTACCTTTTTTAAAAAAATTAAATATCGTGTAATTTGCCTTTGTTTGTTTAGCTTTCTAATAAAAGGATAAAAAGTTACTGTTAGACATTTGAAAAAAAAAAGATTCACTCAAAAAAAAAAAATTATTTTAGGATCAGAATTCTTACGGTGTCCTTAAGTTTTTCCAACCCCGCGCCATGATCTCAAGTAAATAAACTGATTCGAACCCGACCTTTTTGCGAGTTTCGAGATTTGTGGTTGGCAACGGCTGCAATGTAGATTTAACTAATTTGGCTCGTGTGGGTATTTAAGGAGACCGAGGTTGGTTGAGAGATGATCGTCGGTTTCAGACGAAATGTGAGAAGTGATTGGGCTCTTCGACTGAAGGCATATTAGATGTGTACAACTGGTTTGTTGCTTCGTTTTTTTTAAAAGATGTTTTGATCTATTAGAAGTTAGAAAGTTGAAGGAGGGGTTCGAATCAGTTGACCAAAGTCTGGTTATGTTATTTTTCTGAGGATTATATTTTTTTAACATATTGTTTTAATTGCTCCAGTGGCGAGCAGATTGACTTTACTTATTTAAAGAATAAAATATATGTTTAGAGAAACTGCTTTCATATTATGCCTCCTCGACATAAAATTTCACTGCCAAACTTTGCCTGAGTTAGTTTACCATGCAGAATTATATCAGTTACAAACATTTTAAAATAACTTAAGAACAATCCCATAGTATAAACATAAATCAGTAACTGTGAAAAATACACTCGCTTCCAAAAGTTAAGCACGGAGAGGAAAATGCTAATTTCCGGAAGCTAATCAGAATATAAGAGGATGCAATTCACTGCAGAAGTAGATGGAAGTATGCAAATATGTTAGGTAACAGCCAATCGTGCTTTTATGTCAAGAAATATGCAAAAAGGGCAGTCTTATAAGAAGCCAGTTTTATGAAGGGTTACAGAAGTTGACTGTAAGTTCTGATAGAAGGTGTTTGAGAAACTTTCGTACAATTTGTTTTCAAGACATACGTGTTTCTATGACTTCCAGAAAACGAATGGAAGATTCTGAGAGCTAGTGTGCTGTGGGGCGCATTGAAGCAGGACAGTCGATCACAGATGTTGCTCTTTTCTTCGCGTTCATCATTCTGTAATTTCACGTTTATGGAAACAATTCCAAACCAAACTGACAGTTGTCCGAAGGCCCGTAGGCGGTCGCCCAAGGGTTAAGACCCCCGTGGAAGATCGATATATTGCGGAATCGCAGAGTGACCTCCACACGTGGGACATCTATGGTTACAGCGTCCATTGGTAAGGCTATATCTGCAGCTACTGTACGCCGAAGATTACATATGAATGGACTGTATGCCCGGGTACCTCGAGTTTGTGTTCCTCTATCCGTCCAATCAAGAGGGGCACGATTAAAGTGGTGCCGGGAATATGGCAATTGGACTGTGTCTGACTGGGGCAATGTCATGTTTACTGATGAGTCAAGATTTGCTCTGGAGCCAGATGACAAGCGTATAAGGATATGGCGTAAACAAGGAACATACAATCAGCCCCAAAACATCAGGCATTCCGAGGCGAAAGCATTATGGTGAGTTCAGGGATTTCATTAGGATACCGCACCGACCTGCACATCTTTAAACGGGGTTTTGTGACGGCAGTCCGGTATCGAGATGAATTCCTAGAACCCATTGTGAGATTGTACGCTGCAGCAGTTGGCCCTACTTTTATTTTAATGGACGATAACGCAAGTCCCCATAGAGCTGACATCGTCGATGACTACCTGGAGAGTGAAGGGATTGCGCGAATGGCGTGGCCAGCATATTCGTCCGACCTTAATCCCATTGAAAATCTTTGGGATGCTCTCGGCCGTGCTGTATCTTCACGTTTCCCACCTCCAGCCACTTATTGAGCTGGAAACTGCTCTACAAGAAGAATGGCGATTGTTTAATTCTGCGGTGGTTGATCACCTAATTGAAAGCATGGTCAGAAGATGTAACTTTGCATACAGATGAGGGGGATCACATACCCTATTAATGTCCTTTTTTTATTTTATGTTTAGTTTCACTTTATACATAATTCTGTTTAAGTCTCCAGTATGACATATTATCTGATAACTTACAAACATTTAATATTGTTTTCATTTCTGTATATAATTATTGATTTTGTTTTATGTATAAATATATATGCTACTTTACTGCCAAACTTTGTGTCAATCAAAGCAGTATTTGTTGATTTTTTTTGCATTTTACATCTTTGTGCTTAACTTTTGGAAGTGAGTGTATAATAATAACGAATTTAAAATGAAAGAAAAAAAGTGTTTTATATGTTTATTTAACAAACACACAGGAAACTTTAAGAAATGAAACTTATGAAATATATTTAGATATATATTTTATTGTTAAACTAATAAGTTTCTAAGGATTTATTCACATTTGTATTTTCTCTTAATAGCTTTGTAATATTCATAAGTAAAATATTAGTTTTATTACGAAATATACAATAAAAACAAAAATAAGAATCAATACTCGGGAACTCTGAAATACATTTATTGAAGGGAAAAAAAGACTTTGGTAGAGCGAAGTGTTTTTATTCCTAAGCATTTAAAAAAGTAACAAACAATATTAAAAGAATTTCATTATTTCAGAGAATTGACTCACACTTAAAAGATTGAATGCAAAAAAAGAATCACTACATTTAAAAAAAAAAATTCTTTTATACATTTTAGGTTACTAATACATTTTTATTCTTACTAAGCTTTTCACTCTTAAAACTTTTTATTATCTGTTTACAAGCAAATTGTATTTCTGAAATTGCATTAAAATAAGAATAATAAGGCTAAAAAAATGTCTTGACGCTTTAGCAATGAATTTTTCTAGTTTTAAATTTTTTGATTTTTTTAAACATATTCAAGGTTCACAAAGAAACTTTTTAAAATTACAATTTTCCGTTTTTTTCTAATAGAATTGCGGTCATTAATATCTTCTAAATTTAAATTTCCTTTTGCAAGTTTTTTAAAGAATTGTTTCATCAACCTGCGTAAAGTTCCCATCACTTTTTCAAAAGAAGCCATTTTTTAAGCCTAAAAGTTTCAATTACCACTTTTTTTAGGGTATATTTTTCCTATCTACTTCCATAACCTTAAAAAAAAGAATTCCAACCGATTAATCGATTTTTTTTCACCCTTCACTTAGTAGTGGAAAGATCATCCGTCAGCGCGTAACCACAGTTGCCATCCTTTTTTTAGTAATTTTTCGTAACATTTATAAAAAGGCAGACATCATTAACGGTCATGCAGAATTTTGGGATTTTTCCTTTTTTTTTTTAATTCTCGGCTTCCGGTTTTCTCACTAATCGATAATACCTTTGGCATCCAAACGTTAAAAGCATAACTGAGCATTTTATGTTTCAATGCAGGGGGTAAAAAACCACATTTTCTGTGAAAATGCATCATTTCTGGCTGCAGGTTATTCGAAAAAGATTTGTTTTGGCTCGGATGTTGAGTTCCTGATAAGGAAAGTTAATGTTGCTTCTTATAGCGTCGTTTCAGCGCTCAGTGCCTTTTATAGCATTATTTTGGTCGACACTCACACCAGGAGTCGATGTGATATATCTTTTTTAATACTCTAGGCCAGCAGTTTTAACCTATGTCAAGTAATATATATTTCGTGGCAACGTAATATCTAGATGCTGTTTTTGCATCTAGTTGCCATTTCGGTTCGAAAGAGTATAAATAACATTAATCGCTAAAACTTAGATTTTACGTCAACATTAAAACCGCACGCGATCCAAGAAATACGGGGTAGAGAATAGTTCGTTTTTAAGAGCTTGTTGTAAAACAGAATAAAGAATGTAATGTATAACTGAAAGAACAGGGTGATTATAATTTAAGTTCCATTTTCAAAATGCTGTAAAAAAAAGCCACTGGTCAGAATGGCATCATAGTGGCCGCGGTAGCCGAGTGGTCTAGGTATCGGATCATGGCTAGCGTGTCATGAGTTCGATCCCAGTACCACTAAAGACCCGCCGTGTAGGGGAGCGATGCACGTTAAATCTTTCGAGAGCTCAAACGTTCTCCCGTTGGTGTGGTAGTTAGGAGAGGGGTGTGCCAGCTCAGGTGTCGTCCGCGTCACTTGACCATGGTTCAAAATTACGCGGACCGTCGCCAAAAGCCCTCGTATTGCTAAGACAGTGCGACGTTAATATTCACTCACTCACTCACTCAGAATGGCATCATATTTGTACTGGATATACTTGCAGAAGGGAGAAACGGCATGGCACAAGAGAAAAATTCCAAAGTGTAAGCTACAGATGGCGCTGTAAGTGGCAAATCGAAAGTGGGGATTCAGCTTCAAGTGACATTTTGAATCGAATTGCGATGGCTTTGGCAGGAGTTTCCCCTTAAACCGACCGTATTATTCAATGTACTCCAGTTTCAAAAAATGTTTTGTGTACTTTACCCTTAAACTAAATGTCCTTGTAATTTATTGCACTAAAATAGCAAAAGATCTGTTTTAGTTTTTGCTTGTTATTCGGTAAGCATATTAATTATATGAATTAGAACTCATTAAAAATAAATGTAAATTTATATATATTTAAACACACGTGGATCTTTTACTGTTTCAAGTAATATAGAGTGAAATTTATATCATTACCTAAACTCTTCATATAGTTGCACATAAGCGATGCAATTGTACAGATTAAACTAACATTGAGTAATGCTTTTAATATTAAAAAAAAAAAGAAATTTGGAATAAACGGTAAATTGGTATTTTAAAACATGAAAAAGCAACGCTCAAATAAGTAATTACCCGAATGGGACCAAAGGAACTGAACGCATGAATCACATGTTTTCCATCGAATTCATATTTGACATCATACTTGTATTTGTTCTATTTGAAAAAATCATGTAAAATTTCAAATTTGATATAATCGAGTAAAGATATTTATAAATATTAACACATCACTCAATAAGTTCCGGGCCTAATTAATAAAACAACTTTTTGGTAAAATTGAGCTTTATTTATCAAGATACTTCACTTAAAGAATGATACATTCAGCCCACCGCTCTTTACATTTTTTAATACCTTTTTCGTAGAACGATTTGTCTTTGCTCTCAAAAAAGGCTTCAACTTCGGCAATCACTTCTTCATTTGAGCCAAACTTCTTTCCCTGTAGCATTCTTTTAAGGTCTGCAAAAAGACAGTAGCCCCTGGGGGAAAGATCGGGACTGTACGGTGGATGGGAAAGTAATTCGAAGCGCATTGTTTTGCTTGAACAGTGTTTTTCTCCATCACAAAACAATGTCAACACATGAAATTCTTTTTCATCCATAGTTTCTAAACAAACAAAAGTTGCTTCACTAAAATCTCTTAAACTCTGTCTTTCAACTAAACAAGATATTATCACGAAATTTTGACACGGGCCGTTAGAAAGTTAGTACTACTAGGTTAGACTAAATACAGTTAGAAGGTAGCGCCATCTATATGTTAGGTCCCGGACTTATTGAGTGATGTGTTAAGATTCTTCAAAAAATGTTTCCAAGAAAATATAAAAATTCTTATCTTATTTGTATATATTTAAATCAAGCGCATTTTTTAAACCTATGTGCGTTATTTTTATTGAAAAATATATACTTTTTAAACCAAAAGTTGGCAACAGTGAAACGTATGAACTGATTGATTGGAAACACATGATGGCATTTATCATGGGACTATGACGTACACAAACAATAATTTAGTGGTTTTGCTTAATATTTAAAATTATTTGAAATATTAGTGGTTTCTTGTTAAATATTTGTGATTAATATTTTTAAGTGAAATAATTCCATCGGATAGCACCTTCTTTTTTTTCATTAAACATTATTAATTATTTTGAATAATTATATCTGATTACTTAGTTGATTTCCAAATCATGTTATGTCATTCGTTTATCACAATCATAATTCCCTGTAGTAATAGTACAATTGGGGGGGGGGATCTCATTCCTCTAAATAAACTTCATTTCTTTAAGTGTACTCAAGATTACACAAAATAAGTTAAATATGTTTAACACGAAAACGTTTAAGACGAAATATCGGTTAACGCGAAATACTATGTATTTACTATAATCCCTACAAACTACTATGCATTTTTTCATTTAACACGAAACGAAAATCTCTTAAGACGAAAAGATTTCTTATCTGGGAATGAACAAAATCATGAAAACACCGCCGGATTGGATTATCCTATTGTATTATCGGAAGAATTCATTGCAGTACATGATGATAATGTATGTACAGCTCCAATTATATATGGCAGACAGATATTTTAGAGTTTGTTCAAAGCTCAAAAAATATCATTGATGCAGATTCCGATGATAAAAATGAAATGAAGAATACAGTTTCTGTTCCCGCATCAACCGAAATAAGGAACGTCATGAAAAGTATGCGCAGTTATTTAGACGCACATTCCAATGTGTGGTGAAATGAATAACAAAATGGACGATATCGAACATTTTTTTGACTATTTGATGCTAAACAACACAATGCAAAGAAAAATATCAGATTATTTTCCAAAAATTTAATAAATGTTTTGTCTTTCAAAAAACTCGAAAATTTTTTATTAAATTTCTTTAAGTTCTTGTAAATGTTTTTGTTTCATTGATTTTTACTATGCTTTTTATGTAAATAAAATAAACTCTAATAAACACAATTTTGTCGATTTTTTTTTTGCAGTATTATTTAACACGAACAGATATTTCAGTCCCTTCACTTTCGTGTTAAGCGACTTTAACTGTAATTCTGTCCATACTGCCTATTCAGTTAATAGTTAATACCCAGTTACATTTGCGTTTCATGCATTTCTCAAACCACAGGGAATATTTTATGACAGGTAAAAAAAGAATAATTCTCAAGTAAAAAGAATTTCAAGGACGTTTGTAACTTGGAAAATGTACTATTGATTCTGATTTTTGTTTTGTGTTTTTGCGCCTAATGATATTATCACACGAGAGACATCAAATATAAAACCGTTGCATTACTTCATATTTAATGTGCATAATGTGTTGGTTTTGAAATAGCACTAATGCTTATGTGAAATTGTGTATGTTTACATAGGATGGAAAGCGTTTTCTCATCGATTGGGTTATGCTGATACGGCTCCTTCTCAGGTTGTTGTCGTGTCCTTTCCCACAGGGAAGGAATTAAATTTGCCATTGCCTGTGAGACAGGTTGGACTTCTTAACGATAGATGGCGACACCACCTATCTCCACCTCCACAATTTTGGCATGGAACTGAAGGGGAGGGAAATATTCTCCAGCCCCCTGCACTCGTGGTTTCTGCTGCGACCGCCCACAAGACTTTCGGACCCACTGATTTAACGAGCACGTCCTCCGTCTATACTCGGTGGTATTTAGTGGCATCGGGCATCGAACCCAGGCCCTCCGGTCTGGAGTCCGATGTTCTAACCACTAGGCTACCCACTGCCCTCCTTCTCAGGTGCACGATCAGAAGCAAAGAGAGAATTTTTGTTTATTGGAGTAGTTATATACACTGCTTTCCATTATCAGTGCAACTCTAGGAAGGAAAGCAAATAAAACAAATTTACTTTCTGTACGTATACAGCATAGCAGGAAGCAAACATGAGAGACTAAATTTATAGACCACTATCCAAAGACAGGGCAGTATCCAAAAGCCCTGGTGCTAAAAAAATGAGGGCCCTATCTTGGTTAGATTTAATCAAGTAAAAAAGTGAAAATATATGAATATTTTAAATATACAAAGCTATTTTCTCTTTCTTGGCATTGTTAGCGCCTAAACGCACCCCACTGGGTGTTTTTTTACCCCTAATTTCAGTTTTATGATTTATTGACGTTAAACGGCAGGAGAAAGGGAAATTTTACGCTACAAAACAACGTCGTCGGGGAATCCCTGGTTATTTATTTGGGAGGTTCGAACTCGCCTTCCATAGGGGTTAGAGTTACAAAATGGTCCACCGGAGATTGACAGGAAAATGATACAAAAAATATGCATGGACAAAAAAACACAACACAATACAATATTTTTTTATTATTAAAAAAAAACTCTCTGCAAAAGAGGAGAGGAGGGGGGAGGGGGCGGCAAAACTACATCAGTTTTACTGCAGATACGAGAAGATTGCGAATTTTTGAAACAAAAAACTGGCTTACTATGAATCATATTATTTAAAATAGAATATAACAAAGAAGGAATTGCCTCTTGCGTAGGTTTTTTTAAAGATGTAATAATAAATATGGAAAGATTTTTCACTGAACTTTCAAGTAGCAGTTTATATACAGAAAAATTAAAAAAAAAATTGAAAATAATATAAACTCTTCACAATAAGTAAATTTCGCAATGCCAAACAAATAAGTGAAAATTTTTAATGGGAATTCCCTACAAGTTCAAAATTACTTTCTACTGAATAACCCTGATTATAGTTATGTTTTGAAATCTTTTATATTTATATCTTAAATTTGGGAGAAATTATCGCAAGTTCAACTTGCTTAGTGGTCAGGGTTTGAAGGACCCGGTGCATGGCATCGCCTAGCCCATTGGTAGATAAGCCACTGCACTAGGGCAGGCACGAGCAACTTGTACTGGCTGGCGGGCTACATTGTAGGAGGGAAGGATACCGGAAGGCCGCACCTTTTTAAAAATAATTGCTTTATTGTAAAGAATAATATATATAATTTAAATAAAGTAGTGACAGTTTTATACAATTTATTTACTGTGCTAATTACATATTGTCTATAGCCTCTAGCACATTTAATTTTATAATCAACTTAAGGAGACAAACGTACCCTATCATTCTTTTTTACACTCATTTTGAAATAAAGAGTGAGATTGCTAGTGTGAATTCTCATCACAACCTGCAAGTTAATGTCAGCCAGTTTGCATCTATATTTACTCTTGTTGATCTTCATGCAAGAAAAACTTTGTGCTCACAAATATATGTCGACTTAAACATAGAGAACAGTTTCCCCCCAAATTTCTTCATACATGGACATTTTTCAGCTGATAAAGAATTGTGAAAGCCAGTGTTGTTATATTGTTGTTACTAATGCCACCTGTCTGTGTGTGACGATATCAGATCGAGGCTCACGAAATTCATCGTGGAAAAGGGCTATATGTACGCCTGTCGTAGCTTTGAGCACCATACAAGTGACAGTACGTTTTGGCTCAGTTCTACCCCAATTTTGAGGGAGAACACCCTAGGGGTGGTCAGGGGCCTCCCACCTCGCTTCCCCATCCACCAACCTCATGACAGGACTTGCGGCTCGACTGCTATTTAGAGTACCCCCATGTCGCAAAGGCACTATACATTTACAAACATCCATGTCTTCTCCGGTATTCGAACCCAGGCCCTACGGCACAGCAGTCAGCGTCGCGAACCACTATACCGCATGGGCGACAAAAGTCAGTGTTATAGCATTAAACATTTTCTTCACACTGTTATCTGACTTCACGTCACTAAGTTCAAGCTTTAGCTCCTCAGGTGCTGTATCAGTGGGATAACAGAGCTAATTGAATTCAGAATCAATTTCCTAATATCCTGAAATCTCTTGAGATCTCGTTCTCTAAATTCTGCTGACGATCTCTTAGTAGAAACACGTTCAGGTACTTGTTTTCCTAATAATGAAAAATAAAAGATGCATACCTTTGATCGCGTACGGGAGAGAAATCTTGGTTCAAAGCGGATTTTTTATTTCTTTGCGGGCCGAATAAAAACACTTTACGAGCCGCTAGTTACCTATCCTTGCATTGGTATACAAGGCAATTAAATGTTGCTACAGGTTTATGCAACACTTCATCAATCGTAATCACCGGAGAGAGGTGGCGACCTAGTTTTTTCAGTAATTCATGACCAGATGTTTTCAATGTATGGGAGATTTTGAGAGCATGCTGCCCGACCGTTGAATACCCTCTTAATCGAGGTTGGCCAGGACTCGATGGGAACATGAGGTCTTGCGTTGTATTGTTGAAAGTTGACGTCTCCGATGTCTCAAAAACAGGGCACTGCCACTGACCGTAAGATCTGAGCAAAGTAACCAAGACTGTTCAGATCACCAACTACACGAATGACAACATTGTTGTACCCAATGGCTGCTAATACTATCACACCAGGGATAAGGCTTGTAAGACGATATTGAATGCAAGTAGTTCACGTGTGTTCTCGGTGCCTCCAGACTGGAATAAGTCCTTTACGATGCTGCACTCTGAACCGGATAGTCTAATAAAACGACATAGTACCTATCCTGTGTCCATTGCCACTAAGGGGACCACTGTCGCTGTGCATCTCTGACCTCTAGTGTCAAGGGAAGCTATAATAATGGACACCAGTCAGGTGTCGCGCTTTTCTTACGGGTAAATTTGCTGTAAACACACACACACAACTTATCCTAACTCCCTACTGTAGGTGAACAATCCTTCAAGGTCGACCTAATACTTCTTTCCTCTCGGAGTAGAAGTCTCTTAGTGGAGGGAAATCGTGTAGATTTTCTATATCAGTTTGACCTTCTTGAACTCATCGATTCAATCCAACTCAATCGAGTAGCAATATCGCTTAATGATTAACTGCACCTTCGATAGCTCACAATCCTGCTGCTGTTAAATTTCGGCATGTCCCATGACGGTCAAGGCCTGCTGTGCCTATCTCAGCTTTCGTCACCTTAGGCGCTGGGGTGCATGACCAGATGTTCCGGTCAAGTTGTCAGCCTGACGCAAAACCCCCTGTGTTCAGTTCCCAAGCAAGCTTGGTACTCATTTATCGACCCACTGAAGGGATGAAAGGCTGAATCGAACTTGCCCTGCCCGACATTGCAGTTCTGATAATACAAATATTTTAATGTTACCACAAAATCGCTTTGTCTTCATTTAAAAGGTAACTTAAAGAAATATTTTATTTTTTTCATAACTGTTTTCTGCATGTTTTAAAAGACGCTCATACAAATTTCGACGAGCAATCATTCCTTTTAGCTGGAGGTATTGGGTTGTATAAACTTGTGAATCACTATGCATTTTTAATTAAAATCATTGAATCCATAAATAAATAATCATTTATTTGTAGCTACCCCTCCCTTCAAGGAATTCGATAATTAAAAATACTTTTAAGCCTTTTGCTTCGTGAAAAAAAAAGTTTCCCACCTTTCAGAGATGCACGCTAATGACAATCATCTTTTTTTCCCCTTCTCAGCGGGCCAATGATGAATTAATATGTTCGTAATTAAGGTCACCGAACGCCACATTAGTGGGGAGTTACGTGTAATTAAGCCATCTGAAGCGGCTCTCCTTTTTATGCTCCTTTATGTTCCCATTTTTGCCGCTGCAATTCTTATGTATGCAAATAGATTTCATTGCATAGTGTGTGGACGTAAATGCGGTCAATTAAAATATCATCTGCATGGCGGGAGAGATAAAGAAGAATTATGGGGCATATTTTTAGGGTGCCGGGATTTCTTTAAATCGTCGCACGCGCAAAATTGATGGGCTGTTTATTGCTGAGTTGATTAATATTATGTAGAAGACAAATTATTTGATTTCTGATTAAGCCAGGCAGTTACTCTTATCTTATTCATAGTTTATTAACGCTTTAATTCGGGGATTGTGTAAGGTAACATTACTTTATAAATAGTTGTGGACATTTGTATCGTTGTATGGTGCATCATCTTTCAACTGCAGGAAAGGTCCACTCAGTTAATAGGCGCGTTATTTTGGAGTAAACAGCGATTTATTTTGGTACCTTTTCGTAGTTACAGTAGATTTTCTTTTAACATGAAAACACTATCACTCACACGTACAGAGAAATCAGCTTAATGCAAAAACGCTTAAGACGAAATATCGATTAACACGAAAAGGTCCCGAAAAATTATGTATTTTCATGCATTTTTCAATTCCTACTATTAGTTCACTCTCTCCCTACAAATATATATATAGTCGACTCTAGATAATTCAAACCTCCAATAATACGAATCTCTCACTAATTCGAAGTATATGCTCAATCCCTAGAAAAACTCTCGATATTTCAAACTAAAACGATATGTTTTGGTACACTCAATATTTTGAAGTAAAATATGTGGCTGGTCAGACTACAACACGCGATATATATATATATAATTCGAAGCTATCTTATTAAACTCTCGACTATTCGAACACTCACTATCATGTGCAGTCCTTTAATAAACAGGTTGGAGCTTACAAGTTTTGCATTGGTGTTGTCTCTGTATGTCTTCCCTGTAACGTAGCCTCTTTGAAGCATCATCTTTCTGCTACCCTTTCTTAGTGTTTTCCAGTTCCTCTGGCGAAAAGACACACTTTGATTGTTTTCATTCCTTAAAGTGAACAATAGAGCAACCGCACCTGTTGCCAGCCGTCCTTATCTTTCGTTTAACTCGTGGCCTACATACACATGTGTTCAGAAAGGATGATACGCTATTATGCAGAAGAGATGTGCAGGATTGTATATGAATGTATTGAATGCATTCTTTTAATACAGGACTTTTAACTTATGGAAAATATTTATACTGCATAATATGTACGTTTTAAGAATACTTTAAAATAATTTTATACGTATGTACGATTGTTGTTTTATTACATAGTTTAAAATTTAAATGTGTTAGAAACTAATTTCTTTTCGTATATTTTGGGTGTTTTTTTCCTACAGTCTTGATAATACGAAGTTTTTCATCGGGTCGAATTTGGATAATTCGAAGTTGCAGGGAATAATGGAAAAACTTCGTATTATCAAGAGGGTAAGAAAAAAACTCCTAAAATATGCGAAGAGAATTTTTTTCTAACACTTTTAGGTTTGAAACTATGTAATAAAACAACAATATATTGTACATTTGTATAAAATTATTTTAAAGTATTTTTAAAAAGTACAAATTATATATAGTATAAACATTGTACAGATGTTAAAAGTCCTGTATTAAAATAATACATTTGTGTATTAAAAACGATTATTATAAAATAATACATACAGTACATAATTAATCTTTTTTGATGAAAAACATCTGTTATCTTTAAAAATCTGTTTAATCTGTTACCGGTTCCCTCAGACACTATCCCCAACACCATTGGTTCTTCAAGGCAGGTTCCAGTAAGGCCCGTGCCGTATTTGGTATCACATGCCATAAGTCACACAGATGAGTCATAAATCGTCAAGTCACTCCGACGCAAAATACACAATCCTATGCATTTCTTCTTTACAAAAGCAGACTATCCATTCTGAACACATGTGTTGCAAGGCCACGTGTTAAACGTAAGGTATGGACGTCAGACAACAAGTGCGGCCGGTCTATTGTCCACTTGAAGAAGGAAAGCAATTAAAGTAACTCTTTGCTTGAGGAACGGGAAACGCTAAGAAGGGATGCCAGACAGATGGTCATCGAAGGGGCTATGTTACAAGGGAGACACACAGAGACAATACAACATAAAACATGTAAGCTCCAACCTGTTTGATACAGGATTGTACATGATAGTGAGTGTTCGAATTGTCGAGAGTTTTATAAGATAACTTCAAATTATCTGTTGTAGTCTGACCAGACACCGATTTTACTTCGAAATATTGAATGTACCAAAACGTATTGCTTTAATTCGAAATATCAAGAGATTTTCTAGGGCTGATCATATACTTCGAATTAGCGAGAGGTTCGTGTTATCGAAGATTTCAATTAGGCAGAGTCGACTGTATATATATTTGTAGGGAGAGTGTGAACTAATAGTAAGAATTGAAAAAAAAAGTAAAAATACAGACTTCACGGATATTTTTTCGGCAAAACAAGGAATAAAAAAAGTAATTGCATGTTACGAGTGAATTTAGCGTGAGGAAGAAAATATTTGAGCCGTTCAGACTATACTTTGTTAGATTATATAAAACCTTCTACATCAAGTGTTACTCAAGATTTCATCAAATTTTTTTTTTTAATTAATATTTTCTTTCCCCAACTAAAATTAATCTATATGTATTTATTTGCGAAATTATACCCCGACTGATGTGATTATCACTCAATCCCGCCTATCGCGTATGTTCGGGATATTACTGTATTTTAATAATTGGCATTTAGAATTTAATAATTAAAAATATTAATGAAAAACTTGAAACAATTTTTAACATTAAAATATTTAATATTTTACTTTTTTGGGGTTTTCAAAATCGGCACAAATTATGCTTAAACAACTTTATAATATATAATAAGGAAACAAGTGTATAGTTATAAAGCCTCTGACAATAAAGTTCGGTGAATAGTCCTGTACCATTAACGTAGATGAAATATTAACGAAAGTTACCTTACTGTCCTACGAAATAGTCACCTCCAGTAATTATGCACCGCTGAGATCTGTTATACATGTCCTGGAAACTTTGCAAGAAGTGTTCTTTTGGAATGGAGTTCAAAAGCCTCGTCACGTTTCGTTGGATGTTAGGAATATCGTTAATATCGATAACACGTTTATCTCATCCCATCTTCTGGGTCACGATTTGTCGCATGGATTTACGGTTAATCTGAAGTTTATCAGCAGATCACATGCGCACAGTTAATGGACGATTTTTACTGATCAATTTCCACACTTTCTCAATGTTTTCGTCATTGACGGAGGTCACCAGTCTTCCGCTACGGTGGTTGTCAGAAACACTTTCCCTGCTTTTCGAAAACGGGCGAATCACTGGCGCACACACTTCATGAACAGTGCTTGATCTTCGTAAATACGCACCAGAGGCGCATAAGTTTCTTTCGTGTCTTGCCAAGCTTAAAGCAAAACTTTAAATTGATCTGTTCGTTCATTGTCCTGTTCTCAGTTAAGAACCAATGCACTTAACAAGCGCTTTGTAAAACAAGTTTTACGAGGAACACAAACGACGTTCAACTGAACAACGGTAGGGGCAGATGGTCAACACCTACCGCTATACATGTGCAAAGTTTCGTTTTGCCACTGTTGCCAGATCGGCCGTTCACCGAACTTTATTGTCAGAGGTTGTATATAACCTAGAGTACAAAATACTATTACCTTTTAAGTATGCGTAAATTTACATTATTAGATAGAATACCTAAAAAGAATTGGTTAAGGTTACCGTTTGGATTAATATCCATGATAGTTCTATAAACTGTTCATGAAATTAATATTTGTTTAGCAAACAACATGCTTTTATTTATATAACTGAAAAATGAATTAGATAAATGAAAAATTATGCTAGCGTAAAAGATATTTTTTAAATAAAGGAATAATTTAAGCACTTTTTCTGTATATAATAGTTTTGTTTGTGCATATTTTTTAATTCCGCCACTTTCTTCTTTTATAGAAAGAACAATATATTTTAAACTTTTCTTTAATTCGATTTCATTCATTTAAAAATTTTTATCATGTTTTGTGGACTGTAAATTTTTTGAATTTGTAAATTCTATAGATAAAATAAATCTAAGGGAGCGAGATAAATTTAAAACTAATTTGACTGAAACTTTTTTATTGCTATAATCCTCCTTATTATTTTTTTTTTTTTTGCATCACGTAAATATTTCTATTTAAATAAAAGAAAGATTTTAAATGATTATTTGGATGATGACAAAGTGATTTTGATGCCAAAATCCTTGCCGAACTTTTTAAATTCGCTTTCTGCTAAACTTTTGATATAATAAGGGAAAAAAGATATTTGTTTTTCTAAAATGGGAGGACTGTCAACAAAAAATGGATTGGTCTGCTATTTAGTTCAAGATTTATCTTTCTTTCCATTTTTTTAAGTAAGAGTATAATAGCGAGACATGACAAATTTAATAAAACTATATCGATAAAATAAAGAACAAGGTTCAACCTTCTTCTCACAAATGTCACGTTTCATTATTACATTTCGCTAGAAATATATATTTTTATTTTTGAAGTCTCATTATTAAAACGATCGTAAAATGTCATTTTCAATATAATTTAGAACTTTTCGGTATATTCAAATAATTCAGGAACTTACGGATAGAATAATGGAAATTTTTGAAAGAGTATTTTTATGAGAATGAAACGATCCTTTCTATAAAATCATTTAGGAAAATCATTATGACTTCTGACTGGCTAAGTGCTGCTTCGAGTATATTCATGTTTGAAATTTATGGTATTGGTGATCTAATATGCGTATATATGAATTAAAATAATTCAGTGCTCTTAATGTTCAACATTAAGAGTAATGACAACTGAAATTAATACTTCATAATAATCATTGTTATACATTTTTGTATGCGATATTTTTACCGAAATATGAATGCAGTTTTAGAATTATCCAGAAAAGTAGATCTTGATTTATGACATTTATACAGCAAGGGGCGCAGAAACTTCTTGTTTTGAAAATGCAATGAAACACACGACATGTTTTATTCGACTTTATTGTTATTTTTTCCGCCTATCACACAACACTGAAACTTTGAATGTACACAGTTTTAAGTATTCCTTTATCTCCCTCCTTTATCAACACATCGATGTAGTCAATTTCGAAAACTTAAAGTCACCTTTTCAAGTATATCGACCGGGATATTGTCAATAGTGGCTCAGATGTTGTTCCGGGGTCTTGGAGCGATCTTTGAAAACCAGGAACTTGAGAAGTCCACGGTAGGTAATCAGGAGAAGATGAATCAAGTGAGGTTCAGGCCAGTTTAAAGCAGGTAGATCAGTTATTCGGGGTGAGTGAGTGAGAGAATATTAGCGTCGCACTGATTATCAACACGAGGGCTTTTGGCGACGGTCCGCGTAATTTTGAACCATGGTCAAGTGACGTGGACGACACCTGAGGTGGCACCCCCTCTCCTGACTACCACATTACACCACGGGAGGACGTTTGAGCTCTCGACAGATTTAACGTGAATCGCTAACTACACGGTGGGTCTTCAGTGGTACTGGGCTCGAACTCATGGCATGCTAGCCATGATCCGATACCTTGACTACTTCGCTACCGCGGCCACTCTAACTGATCAAAAAGAATATGAAAAGCAATATTTTGATTCAAATTTGTTTTTATTTGAATGATAAGACGTGTGTGTAACAAAATTAAGGTTTTTTAATTCTCTAAATATTCAATGTATTTTAAAATTACATCCGCAATTAATCTTGATCCAATTATTACCAGATGACCACGACCTTGTGGTTAGGGTCACGGATTCATGGCTGGTGTGTCATGAGTTTGAATCTTAGTGCCGCTAAATACTCGCTATGGGGAGGGGACCTATGCACGTTAAATCTGTCAAGGCTTTAAGTCTATCGCTGGCGTCTTGAGACAATGAATTCTACTCTTCACCTTGGCACTTTTTAGCAATGGGAGTGTTCTAGGAGACAGCTGGCGAGAGAGCTCTTCCAAGAATATCAAAAGTATTCTATATGGGTCTCAAGATATGTGTCTGGTCATTTCTCCTCCTTCACACTCAGCCGGCTGGGTGGCGTGGTTGGTTTGTTGTTGGCCTTCAGCACCTAAGGCTGCGGGTTCGACTCCGGCACGAGTCGGTGGATTTTCATGATGCAGAAAATCGACAGCGGCCATGTCGTATGATTATACGGCATGTAAAAGATCCCTTGAATGTCTGTTTGGCTTGTGTGCTCTCAACAAAATTGAATCCTGGTATAGATTCGCATCGTCAAAAGCTCGGTTGCTTCACTCTGGGGAGGAAACTGGGCTTCTCTCTCTCTCTCTCTCTCAAAATTACTTGTGGTAATTGGTATCACCTATATGGTGCCGTGCTAAAAAGTTATACCAGCTCCTGCGGAATGTACTGGGTCTGCAAAGGTAAAAATACCAATGTGTGTGTGTGCGCGCAGCCCCATTAGGAGGAAAAAAATACACTCGTGGTATTTGTTGACTTGCAGAGTTATGTGTGGACGAACGTCATGATTTACAAAAATGAACTGGAAAACAACTGACCCTCTGAAAAGCCTTACACAGTGTTCTATAATCTCGACTCTTATGAGTGGATGTGTAGTTTTTTTTATGGCGCAAGACATCTCTTCCTTTCAACTCAGTTCGATTGGCAAAGGTAGCCTAGTGGTCAAGGTAAAGGACTTGTGGCTGGCGTGTCATGAGTTCGAGCCCAGTACCACTGAAAACCTGCCGTGTAGGGACGCGATTCACGTTAAATCTGTCGAGAGCTCAAACGTCTTCCCGTTGGTGTGGTGTGATAGTTAAGAGAGGGGGCGCCAGTTTAGGCGTCATCCTCGTCACTTGATCATGGTTCAAAATTACGAGGACCATCGCCAAATGCCCTTGTGCTGCTTTTTTGAGCGATGTTAATAAAAACACTCACTCACCCAAATGTAGATATCCTAGCTTAAGCAGATGCGGAAATATGAACTGCTGTAGCCTCGTGACTGTCGTGTCATGGGCTCAAGACTTAGTGCCATTGAAGATTGCAAAGCTGTGCAGAGTGGGCCTATCAACTTTAACTTTGTCGAGCCTCAAATGTATAGTGGTATGAAAGTTTGACGAGGCTAGTGCCAGCTCATGCGTCGACTTCGTCACCTGACCATGATTCAAAATTTTACGAAGCAATAGCCCTCTCTCTCTTTCTCGTGTTGATTTATAGTTCGACATAACACTCATTTACTGATTATTATCAGCTCTTCTGTTTCAGAGTACACTTTTATTCAGATGTCCGTAAATGCAGTATTAAAAAATACCCCACAATCATATTTTTAAAAAAAAGTTGGAAAGATTCTTATATATAAACGTGTATTTTTGTTCAGAAAATCTCAAAAATTATTTGGATCCTAAATAAGTGAATTCTATGAGGAATAAACTTGCAACACAGCAACTAACTTCCCCTCTCTCACGAAATAATGGAATGGAGCTCGAATTGTTCTCGGAATTTCGGAATGGATTCCTAACAAAGCGGAGAACTCCCTCCCCACTCCACTCAATAAGATGGATAAGAAATTAACCTTGATTAAAGGGTAGACAGGGGGTGAATGGAGCAGAGAGAAAGAAAAAAGAAATATCTGATTGGTAAAGAGAAAAGAAAATCCGAGGATTTTTCTCGCCACAGCTGCGAAACCAGACTTCTCCAGAAGAGTCGTCAGTCAATGTTTGTTTTCTTTGAACTCCGCCGACGAATTGGGTGTTCGCGAGAAATCCATCTCTTTCTCACTTCCCGGATCTCTCCTTACTTTGTTTTGGGGTTTAGGGGATTTTTTTTTGGAATTAAAACAATGCATGGGCGTTAGTTTTCCTTTTCTTGTGAAATTCTAGTGGAGTTTTGTATATTTTTTTTGCATTTACGTATCAATCCCATGCCATTGGCGACCTTTGGCCAGTTTCAACGAATTTCTGTTTTGTGCAATTATCTGATTTTATTCAATTCCTACTATTAGTTCACTCTCTTCCTACACATACATATACACATACACACACACATACACATATATATATCTTGTTCAATTTTTCAATTGTTGATAAAATACTTTTTATTTTATCCACTGAAGTTCAAATACAATTTTTGAACTTGTAGTGGATGACACTTGATGTTAATGCAGTTTTTTCAAATATTTAATTCATTAATTAAATTTTATTTTTTTAACTTTAAATTTATTCTGCGTTATTTCTGACGAAGTTAGATTTATATATCACCAACAGATGGCGCCAGTAAGTTTTTCTAACGAATCTTTTCTTGACTTCAAATATATTTTTAAAAACTTGTAGTGGATGACACTTGTTGTTCATACAGTTTTTCAAATATTAATTAATTCAATTTAATTAATTAAAATAAAATTTTTCTTTGTTAATCTAAGTAAGAATTGACTTTAAAAATATTTTTTATATTACTTGTTTTTTATTAACTTTGCACTATAAAGTAACACAGTGGCAAACCTTAGTTTGTATTAATGCGAAGGGCAACTGAAGGTAGAGATATATTGTTAAATCAACAATTTTTATAACCTCTTTCCCCTGTTGGGCTTCTTAAGAACACCCCAATTGTAACAAGTCTATTTGATCCATGTCCTAAGAGTGAGCCCACTGATATCATCAAGGCAAAAGAGCTCAAGGCTATTGATAAATATCCAAAAGACGATTTTGTGTTTGCCTATGTAGAACGGTTCTTCTGATGAAATATTCTCGAATGGAGGTTTTGGGGTATTTATGACCACTCCCAGTGATGGAACCTGCCAATGAGTTATCGGTGCTGGTGCCATTGCCTCTTGCTTCAATTGCGATAATTGGGGTTCTTTATTTACGTGAGATTCTCCCAATTCTAAAACAGATTAAAAATCTTGTCATTTTCTATGACTCCAAAGCAGTCCTCCTGTGAATTCTAATTGGAGGTTCATGGATTACTGAAGAGATTTACTCTCGCCTTCTTAGATTACATGAGTTAAATAAAGTCTGCTTTCTCTAATGGTTGCCTGCACATGCTGACATTACAGGCAATGAAAATGCGGATAAACAGGTGAAAGAGGCTAGAAATTTCAATAATGACAACTTTATCAATGTTTCCTTATTGGACGCAATTGCTGTCACAAATTTCAAATTGAGAGGGAAGTCAATTCCTATAAAGCCTCAACTCTGTAATATAAGTGGAGACCGCCTTATAACAAAGACCATTGTTAGGCTAAGAACAGGTCAGTACAGAGAAATGAGGATTGATAGGGAAGAACTGATAGAAATTGTGATAGTTGTTCAGATATAGAGCTAACCCCTGCTCATATTTTTGACTGCACAGCTATTTTTGTTGTCTATAAGAAATAGGGTCTTGCTTCCATCAACAAACTTCTACGTGGATAATATTGAACTAATTTCCCGAACAGTCATCTAGACTCATGGTACTGTCTGACTTGGTCCCATCATGGACACGACATCATCATCATGAACAATTTTTATTTAAGACAATTTAAATTCTAATTAATTTTTGCAATTAGTAAATGGGAGCTAGCTAATCCTTACTAATAGTAATGAATATTATTTATCTGGTCATCTGACAGACGCACTGGATCCAAAAATTTGTAGAGCTCCTGATATCGACTACCAGATTTATGTGCAAAATCTTAAATGTATTTCGCAAAATAGCTTTACGAAATATTATTTAAATTTTCGCTGTCTAAGATTTCACCACACTAACTTCCTCATGAACTCTTTTTACTTAATTTTAAGTAGTGAAACTCGTTAACATGTGCACAGTTTCTTCTCAGAAAGAGGTTCTTAAAAATCAAACCATTAAAAGGTTTTTTTCCCTTGAGGATTAGTTAAAAAACACGAAGAAAACTTAAGACGCGAGGTTTAAGGGTATTGAACCTCGTAATTTTGATTCTCAATCAAGTAACGAGGATGACACCCCTTAACCCGTACCCCACTTTCCAAATTTCCGCTCTAACATGAAAACTTTTTTTTCTCGTCACATTTAACTCCTCTTCAATGTCACTGAGGCTCGTGGCCAAAGTTCTTTAGTAGCAGGTTGGAAACCTGGTGCCACTGAAAACCTATCGTATAAAAGGGCTGGTACAGCACTTTAAATCTGTCGAGGCACTTTGTTCTTCCATTAGCGTAGTGGCGATATTTGGAGGAGTGGTAGGTTTCCAGCCCAAGTGCCATCCTCGTCACTTGATCATGGTTCAAAATTTCAGGTCCATCGCCAATAACCTTCGTGTTTCTTCACAGTGCGATGTAAATTAAAAAAATCAAATCAGTGTTATTAAGAAGAGCTTTTGTTTCAACAAGAATAAAACCATCCATGAGTTCTCGACCTTGTTATAAAAATAAAGACAGTTGTCTGAGTGTCCTTCCCGTAGGGAAGTTGCCAGAGCCTGAGACAGGTTGGATTTCTACACGATAGATGACGACACCACCTATTTCCATTGTCACAATTTAGGCATAGACTGGAGGGAAGGGAAGTATTCTCCAGCACCCTGCACCCGTGATTTCTGTTACGACCGCCCACAAGACTTTCGGGCTCACTGATTTAACGAGCACGTGCTCCATGTGTAGGAGGGTATTTGGGGGTATCAAACCCAGGCCCTCCGGTCTGGAGTCCAATGCTCTAATCACTAGGCTACTCACGGGACAATAAAAATAAATAAATGAAATAATAACAATAAATGAAATCAGACATGACTATATCTCCTTTTTTTGCTTTGTTTGATCACTAATCAACAAATCATACTATTCATTGCAGTTCAGTTACAGCGATAAGCAAAAAAAAAAAATCAAACTTATATATATTTTAGAAATGTAATTTAAAACAACTGTGGTCCATGTCATCTTCAGCTGTACAGCATTAATTAGGACCAATAATTGTATTTTAAGGAACGAAAAGATTAGTTAATCAACGAGAATAATGTGAATGCTTTTATAGAGAACATCTCTCAAACAGTATCTTCAGCATCAAAGCTCATCTCAGGTGAAAAATTCTAGAAGTTATTTGCCATAAAGGCAGCTAACAAACCGCACAGCAGTTAGGGAAGTTTATAACCCGGAGAATACCAGAGCATGCGGCATTAGTCCGGGAAAGTATTCTGCGGGTAATTACATTTCTTCTCCCAATTAGCCTCGGCCCAGAGAAAATGATCCATCTCCACTGCATATATGCATCCTTTTTTCTCTCCTCCTTATCTTTGGTTTAATTTAGTGTCCTGGCTCCCTTTTGTAAAATTATCTTTCTAAGTGTTGTCGCGTTTTTAAGGAGAGACGATAAAAGAGATCCTTCTCCTAGGAGTCTGATTCATTAGTGTTAATATTCCTCGCCTTTTGACTCTTATTATTTCGAGTTGGAGTCGTGCATAACCCGAGTAATAATTGCTGGAGGAGGAACTTTATTTGTCTTTCAGTTAGAGGCAGAAACTAAGATTTGCAAGAGGAGTTAAATTTACGTTTTTTTAAAAGTCTTAAATTGGTATCCGAGATGAAATGGGTGAGATTTTTTTCTCGAAGTACTTACTCTCAACAGAAGTTTTCTTAAAGTTGAGTATTGACTTCTGTTCTACAGTTTTAGCATTCTATATCAAGTATCTTCAGTGTTGTAATAATTTCCATCAAGGCATTTTAATTCTACAAGCAAGCTTATTCTAAGAAGATTGCACAACAAAGAAAGATTTGCTATAAATAAAAGAATTTAATAAATATTTTCTTAAGAATAAATTAACATAAAATTTTTAAAAGACACTCTCGTTTCTGAAATTGAAAAGTATTTTAAATTAAAAAAAGGACGCTGAAAAGCCTCCAGTTACCTGTATAATCATTTTTAATTTAATCATTATTTCAAGATGCCTAAATTTTGGTCTCTTCCCCTTTAAGTTGATTTAAATTTGATATGTTGCCCATCCGGTATAGTGGTTAGCGACACTTACTGCTGTGCCGTAGGGCCTGGGTTCGAATCCCAGAGATGGCATGGATGTTTGTGACGGATCTATACGCGACCTTCTACTGACAGTCCTTTTGGGTATTCTTTTGGGCCAGCAAATTTCAACCAATCTTCTCCTAAAAGAAGGAAACGTGATATGCAAATTAAGTTTATTATATATGTTCCTTCTTCGCGAGTTTAAGAGTTAGTGAATTGTGAGTGGATTAGAAGTGAAGTGAATAGTGAATAGTTAGTGAATTGGTAGTGAAGAGAATAAGTAAACAGAAAGTAAGGAAGTCAGAAGTTAGCTAACAAGAGGTGATAAGATAGGCGAAGATTACCAGAATTGGTTTTAAGTCCTTGTAAAAGATGAAAACCAAGAAGTGTTAAAGTCAAGTTGGATTGAGTAGAAGACTGCATAAGTTCAGGTACTGTCACCTTATATTAAGATGATGTTTAAAGTGTTAAAGTAGTAGTGCGGACATTAAATACGTAAGCTCTATGTAAAGTAATATTAAGGAGAAGAGCCGCATTATTGAACGTATTCTCCCCCAAACTCGTATCTCGTCTCTTCTCTCTATTGCTTGACTGAATTATCCCATTTAAAGTGCTCTTTGTGTTTGAGTCGATTTTAGTGATAAATAAAATATTTGGAATTTATCATGTCGAATGATCCTTTAATTCCTTCGACACCTTTAGCTGGGTCACAGGGTAGAAGGGATATGGGCTCGTTTCATGTTTATTAATGCATAGTGCCTTCGCGGCATGGGGATACTCTAAATAGCCGTCGAGCCGCATGTTCTCTTTTGAGATTGGTGGAAAGGGAAGAGAGGTGGGAGGCCCCTGATCACCTCAAGGATGGTTCTCCATCAAAATTAGGGTGGAAAAATGGGCTAAATCGTACTGTTAACTGTATGATGCTCAAAGCTACGGTAAATAGGCGTCACTTAGCCCTTTGCCATGATGAATATCGTGGGCCTCGATCTGGCCTTAGCCAATCAGGTGGCATTAGTAACAACAACGGATCTGATTTTTACTTCCCTCAAGATGAGGCTTATTGTTATTACTTTGAAGTTGAGAATTTATAAGTACAGGTAACTATATCGAACTATATCGTATGATCTTTAGAAAATGGCTGGACTTTAGAAGATGGAAGAGAAGGATCCTTAACTCTCTATAGCTCTATTCCACAATTCTTGAGAATTTTATTTTTATTCAGAATTTAGCTTGAATTATCTTTCATTTTTATATACGACGGTCTGGAATAGAATAAAGACTCGAACGTAGGACCTGAATCCTATATTAAAGCCCGCATGATGAGTTCCCCCGGCTTAAAAATGGATTATAAGGTATAAGCATTATAACTGTAATTTATAATGGGTTGGATAGGAATTATGTTTTTTTAATGTGAAATGTAAAAAAAATTTACTTTTTTTCTATACAAAAACAAGATATCAATCATTGGCATGGCCAAGTAAATTTAGCGCGTTTTTTACATGTTGTATTTTACAATAATGCAACTAATGAACTTTTTACTAACAGAAAATAGTACTATACTTAAAAAAAATTAATTTAAAAAAAATTATTAAATTTAAATATGATTCGGCTCATTTGGGGCACAAATGCGACCCAATGCCGAAAACCCGAGGTCAATCGGTTAATTATTGGCTGAGGAAAAAGGTACGACAAAATATGGAACGAAAACGAGGACGAGGACGAAGACAAATACGAAATTTGCGTCCTAATTGTGCTTTTTTACACTACGTGAAAAACGCGCTAAAAATGAATTCCTATACGTCAAATATCTTTCACTGTGTTCCATGATGCTTTGCGATCTTTCTTGTAACTTCTTATTTCCGAGGTCTTAGAAAAAGCCAAATGCGATTTGAGATCATTGTTATTTTTGAAATTTGCATCATTCAAAACATTTTGTAAACTTCCAAATGAATAAATCCAGTGGTGCAAGGTCTGAACTAAACGGGGTAAGCGATATCACATTTCCCAACAATTTCCAATACTTGTTGCTACAGATGTATGGTAAAGGTGAATCACGCTTTAGGTATAACCTTTTATGATGAATGTTAGTGTTGAACAGGGAGTTAAGTGCATTAAGTCGATCGTGATCAAATAGTTGACTGCTAAGACCTTTTGGATTCACCGCCTGAAGATTAGCCGTCAGTAGTTATATCTAGAGTCTTCTGCTGACTATAACTACGAGAACTATAGACGAATATGATTTATTTTTTATATAATCCATCATTTGATATTATTATATTTGTGGCTATTATTATGTTCGTATCTAGCGTAAACGCGGTTTTAAACCAGTAATTTTTTTTATTGTGGCTACATAGGTATGTACCGTAAAATCCGACTTATAACGCACGCCTATACATTCAAGCTGCAATTTTTATTTTTAGGTATTTTCGCCGCGTATAACGCGCACCCCCTTTTATATAAAGAACCATGAAATGTACGTGCGCAATTAAAAATTATATTTAATTAAAGGTTTCATTTTGTTATTATCAACGTCAGAAGATCGACCAGGATGTTGGTTATCTTTAAGTGAAAAATCTCTAGAACGGAATTACATAAATCAAGTCAGAACTGTACGTCCTTTTAAGCAATCATCACCATAAATTTTTCAAATCTCTTTTTGGACACGAGCCAATTGTTTTATGAAAATAATAAAATAAATTAATTTTATTATTTTCATTATATTTTATTTTATTATTTATTTTTACTCTTCATGTTAAAAGTGACCGTAAGCTAAAAGTAGTAAGCCAAATTATTCGAAATTAGTTTTCTTTAGTAACTTATAAGTATAAACTATCAAATTGTAACATTGACAAAAATTATAACTTGGATCAAAAGAAGGAAATTATAGCACTCCTAAAAGAATAACAAAACAAATATAACGCTATCTATTTGGGTAAATTGAATTTACTTTCTCATCAACCAATAGACATTGCTTGTAAAAATCTAGTTCGATTAAAATGCTACTAATAAAAAAAAAACCTTTCTAAACCGTGGTATTTGAACAGAAAATTTCTTAAAAGCTTTATCTTGTAAACAATAAAAAAGAGTGCTAACAACTTTAAATTGAACTATGATTCATCAGTGAAAAGATCATTTCATCTCTACCAGGCACCATTTGAAAAACCATTAACTTAGAACAAGAAACGGGGGACAGTGCAAGTATTGATTGATCCGCAGTCAGGTCTTTGGTAAGCGGCCACTCCATTTATTCTTGTACCAATAGCTGCTGAGAGACCAGATGCCAGTTCTCTGCCATTGCGTGACCATTTCGTTTCTCCGGTAGAGAGATTGAGATCTTCTGAACCGGAAGTACCTTTTGAACGAAACCTTACCTTCTCATCTTCGTTTCGCTAGCATCTGGCGAACTCTTTCATATCGTCTTAGATATAGTGACGATTGTAAAAGTCGTCAAACATCGTTATACATAGAATTGAATTCAACATGTACTATTGCTGACAATTTCCATCTGAATGGAATCATTCGAAGCGTTCGATATATAAATATGTTAATTTATATTAAAATATGAATTCAACATAAGCCGTTAGAGGAGAATAGAAATAGTTGCCATTTTGAACATCAACGACATGAAATTGCTTTTTTTGTCTTTATTTTTTTGTAGGTGTACAGCAGCGTTTCTCAAATTGTGGGGCTCGTGTGATTACTGTACGGGGGGGGGGGGCGCAAACATACTGAAAAGTCGAAAACAAAAGATTATTAAAAGAAACAATACTGAAAGTAAGCAAACAAAATACATTCTGACGTAATAAAAGCGTAAAATACACATTTGCACTGATATAATACTCTTTTAAATGTATCAGTACTGCCCAATGTGTGTGTATTTGATAATTAATTTAACAACACTATATTAAAAACAAGTTTAATAATTAACCATGGGTTTGAAATATATAAAATTATATACAAAAATTAACATTTATCTTAATAATTTTTGCGGTTTATAATTAACCCCTTAACTGCCGATTTTTCTGCTGATTAAAAGTTATGCGATTCGCTCCCCAATGCCACAGTTTTCCCCTTAAGAGCGCAAATTTGATGTATTGGGGGGGGGGAGTGAAAAGAAAAGGAATAAATAAGCAAGTCCTCAGAAATAAGTAAATCCTTCGCAAACACTGTCAAAGTCCTTTTATTGCATTCAAAAGCCTTCGAAATAATTTTATGGATAGCAGTGCACAGAAAATATTGTATTTCGGAAAGACGTATGTATACGTTCAGGCAATTAACGCTTTGGCTGAGAGAGACGTTTATATACGCCGGTGACACTTCAGAGGTTTAAATCGTATTGTAACTTTAGCGTCAAAACATAGTATTATTGAATCCAATGCATTGTTATTGAATGGTCTGAAGGGGAGGGGGTGATGAAAATTATGATTGAATATTGGGTCGCAAATATTGAAAGTTTGAGAAGTATTGGTGTCCGGATATTATTAAAAGCATTTTCGTTTTCATTGAGTAGCCGAGGTAGTCTCGTGGTCATCATCACGAGCTCCGGACGGGTGGTCACGGGTTCGAGCTCTAGTGCCACTCAAGACTAGCCGTATAGAAGGACTGGGCACTTTAACCCTTACATGCATGATTTTTTGTTTTGCATTTTAAAAAATTGTTTTTTTTATAGGAATGTAGACAAAGGTTTCGTAAAAAATAAATAATCGAAGAAAGTTGTATGACATTTGGCAATATACAGTAATTCCGCATAATCTAGCGTCTATCCAATAAAATTTTCTAATGCAACATCAAACATTGATAGCTTACCTGACAATAGATGACGAGAAAGAGAGAGTAATTTTTTTTTCAATTAATACATCACTCTTTTATAGAAATCTCGACAACAGAAAATATCTCTCCAAGTGGTACACTGAACTTAATCATCGATAATATACTCAAATATCAAAATAAATACAACTTACATGCCAAAAAATAATGTCTTTTTTCTTTCACACATGATTTACTGTCGTTGGGTTTAAACGTGCCCACACATTCAGGTTTCTGATGAAATTAAGTGGAACTGGTATGCAGGCAGTTGGCAACACTATGTATTAAAGGGTTAAAACTGCCTTGGCACAATGCCCTCCTATTGGTGTGGTGTGGTAGTTTGGAAAAGAGGATTTTAATTTTAATTTTTAAAATTCAGAATTTAAGGTTTTTATTTTTTTTTCTCGTTTTGATTTTTACTCCGAGTGGTTATGTTCGTGAATCTTGGTGTCGTTAAAGTTCCACCGTGTGGAGGAATTGACAAACATTAAATCTGTCGAAGCTCAATATCCTCGCGTCGCGTAAGAGTTTGGAGAGGGGAGTGCCAACTCAAGTGTCGTTTTCGTCACTTCATTGAAGCTCAAAATTACAAGAACCGTAGCCAATAATCTTCCTGTTATTTTTAGAATTTGACGTTAGTAAAAAAATTAATCAATAAATCAAATTAAAATGCCTTTTAGTTTTTTTTTTCAATTCAGGATTTTTTTTTGTAAGAATTGAATAAATATTTATTAAGTAATAATAGTTAGATTTAATGAACTAAATGCTCAATTGAGTTTATTACACAATTTTAGTAAAAGATAGTTTAGCAAAATAAACATTTGATCTATGGTGGAAATTCACAGCTATATAATAATAATAATAGTCTTCTTATACATTTAATGTTATCTTAAATTTATGCAGATTTGAAATCAATCGAGCGTGTTCCGCTTAAAAGTAGAATTTTGCACAATTATTTTAATATCTTCATTTTATTTATTGTTTATTTATATAACTATAGGCAATCCTAGACCATAATTTTATGACACTTTTCTCTAAATAAATGCACCGTTTCAGGTAAATATGATAGATCTGAATGTGTGAGAAAATTATGGTTACATCAGTTTTGCATTTAATGGGTACCTCATTTATTAAAAGGTTGTCATGTGAATCCTGCAAATCGTGGATTCATGTTGGGTAAGGTTATTCACCACTATAAACCTCCTCGGTTCCCTTGTATCACATGTGATTCAAAAGTTTCATAATTTTTTGTATGAACAGCAAAAACAAATTTTGGACCGGTTGTATTATATGAGATTAAAAGTGTGAAATATACCTCATATAATTTCCTCCTTTAGTCAACACGTGGCAGTACCTGTCCATGATAGCGATTTCTAGTTGCTTCTCTGAATCAAAACAAGATGTGTGTACGTAGTCGTAAGTATTTCCCCCTTATTTATATACAAATATTAAACTATTTTAAAAATATGCTTTTTCTTTGTATAAGTACTTTTTACTAGATAACAGCAAAAAAAGAAATTTTTAGTGAAATATTAAAGCATAATGGCTTGTGAAATTTGTTTGTATCACTTGTGATACAATGAAACCCAATCAATTATAAGCATACTTTTTAAGTCAAGTTTGTTTTAATTTTTAGCTATATTTTTTGGGGGAGGGGTGTTTGAAGATTGATAGAAGTATTTCTTGAGTTAAAATCTTTAAATGAGATGTTTGCTTTCCATTTTTATCCATTTAACGCAGAGTTACGACTTGCATTCCACATCAAGCAGCTCGTAACAAAGGAGCTAGGCACATGCCTGGAATAGTTGGGGATAGGACTCATTGGAGTAGGAGCAGTAATGAGAAGTTCTCGGCCTTAACAATCTACAGACTACAAGGTTTTTATATGCTTTATAACTACTAGAAATGGTTTCAAAGCATTTCACGAAAATAAAAAATGTTATTGTAATAATACTACCAATATGTATCTAAAACGCCAATAAAACTTCATTGTCATGTTGAATTTATGAATTGTATCTATTGTGTTATTAAAGACTAAGATTAAATTTATTCCTTCAATTTTGCTTAATACTTAAAAAAATTCTGATTGTAGTGTCTTGTTCCTGATGCGTCACATGTCCCCCCCCCCCAGGTTCTATAAATTAAAAATTTTTTTATTGCACTTTTCTACATCAGAGTGATCAAAACAACTATTTAAGTACCTCTTACAAATATCAAGCTTTTATTTTTGTCTCGGGTCTGAGGAGGATAAAATTTCAGAGGGAGTTAAAAGATATTTATGCAATGAAATTTAAATTAGATTTGACTAAAAATATTTTCTTCTGTCTTTACTTATATTATGTATTCACTTTTAAGCATTTAATGTGCGAAACAAAAGATTAATGAGCAACATCTTGAATATGTAATTAAGTGTGATGAAACCAAGATTAATTTTCTTAAGGATGTGATTTATCACAGGTTACAAAGAACTCTAACGCATCCGTACAGAAATATTTCTTTTAAAATAACTTCAGACTTTCATTATGCATACAACTAAATTCCCAGGAGTGCGTTTTTTCTCAGAACTACATATATATTTTAATTATTTCAATGAGTAAGGAATTTCCTATTCATCCCTTTATTTTTTGTGTCTTTTTATTTGTTTTGTCTTTCACTGACAACTCTATGCATGTAGTTACAATAACTAACCTTCGCAACTCTTTTGTTTTAGCGTGCCAAGTACATTTTTATTAATTGACAATCTCTTTATGATTAAAAACCTTATCACTAAGAGAAAAAGAACAATTGTACATACGACAGCATGTTATTTTATTAACAGCAACCATTGATTAACGAATGCAATCAATGAATATCCTCATACCTTTAAATAGTTTATAAATAAATAGCTTAATATTATATATTTAGTTTGTAATTCTCGTAATGACTCTCTATTCCTAATTTTATGAGTGTCGGAATTCTCGGATTTAGTCAAACTTTGGAGGTTACCCCACAAGGTTCGTAATTCCTTTCCGAAATTTTCCGGAAATATTTTTATATATATGTTCATTACTTTTTAAAGAAATTTAAAAATGCTTCAGTGAAAGAATTTTGGCATCGGTGAAGAAATTTAACTAGCTTAAGTCTTTACTAAAGTAAAATATTTTTTTACCTTATCGTTTTAATTGCATTTTTATTTATTAAGTAATTAAAATTTAGGGAAAAGAATAATCCCAGACGATTAATAATGTGTTCATACATTTAAATTGAATAGTAGATGAGATATTATATATAATATTTCAATTCCTATGTTTTTAAAATCGGTAATTAAAGAGAATATTATTTTTAATAATTTAAATCAGCAGAGCAGTAAATTTAGAACATTTTTATTTATGTTCACACGGATATTTTTGTAATCAAGGAAAGCTACAAGTATCAACAAAATCATTAAACAAGTTTAAATGTTTTGGAGCGTATTATAACCACGCATTGTAGAGAAGTTGTTTTTCCTTTATTTCTGTTATGAATGTATGCATCCATTTTCAATGCGTATTTATAATGGGAGAAATATGACAGGAGTGTTTGTCACAAGTTGTTTGCTTTTCAGAAAAATTTCTTATAAGGTACTTTTTTGTTAAAAGAAAAAAAATTTTGTTAAAAGGTATGGTTTGATAATAAGTACACTTCGAAACGATATATTTTAAATTACAAAATCTTTTATCTGTAAAATTTTTTTATGATAAAAATTTTCATACTATTATTTTTGTTTTGCGTCATATGAAAAAAAAAAGTGTGACTGCGGTGGCCGAGAGGTCAGGGTCGTGAATTCGAGACCAACGTTACTTCTATCGATTAGTGGCACCTCTAAAGACTAGCCGTGTAAAAGGGCTGAAATCTGTTGAAACTCAAAGTCCTAGCGTGGAGTGGTGCCAATTGTGGTGTCATCCTCTTCACAAGCAACCGTAGCTCAAAATTGGAAGTTCGGTCGCTTTTGGCGACGGATCTCGGAATTTTGAAACATGATCAAGTGGCGAGGATGACATCTGAGCTGGATCCTCCCTCTCCTAACTTCCCCACCACACAACTCAATATATTTAACGTCCATAGGCCCCCTCTGCACCGCGGGTCTTCAGCGGTACGATACTCGAACTCATGGCATGCCTGCCACCGAGTCCGTGACCGTGAGCACTCTGCTTCTACGGCCATCTTGTAGCTTCAAATTTTGATGTTGATAAACTATCATATGAAATCATCATAAAAAAAAGGACTCTATATTTAATTTCTGATATTGTCTTAAAAATATAATCAATTGTATTTTCATTAATATTTATTTCCTAACTCTGCTGAATATTTACGACATAATTCTTCTATTATACCATATATTGGAATATAAACAATAGAGTTTAATTTGAATTTAGAAAAATCAAAATACGGAAAGTTATTATTTTTTTTAAAAAAAAAAAAGCTTGGAAATAAGAGTGTTTTTCAAAAATTTACATTACTGTTTTTCTTCAACGAGATAAAAAATTTGTATTCCATTGAGTAGAAAAAAATTTCTTTTAGGAATATTAATGTTTGCATTATCATTTTTCAAAATGATTGCAATACCATAAAAAAAAGATTTGGGGATACTTTTTGTTCCCCTACAAGAAAAAAAATTTGTTTTGTTTAACAAGTTAATTTTGTGGAATGTTTTTGAATTTCCTCTTGAATGAAAATCAATTTTCGGGAGATTCCTCTCTAAGATAACTCTTTAAAAATAGCACAAATCACTAGCGGAACATTTACTTAAAAGACATTTTACAGGAAAATGTCTGCCTATTTGCATTATTTTTTGTTAACCAAAGTATGTTCTTCTAAAATTCAGTTTATTTTTCTTCTTGAATACATTTGAATACAAAATTCGCCATTTATATAAATCGAAAATTTAATTCAAATGTATTCCTCGTTGTACTTGTATAACGAAATTAAACCTTAAATTTCATTTTATTTCATTTGTCATTTTCAAAAAAAAATACATACAAAAATATTTAGTTAATAAATAAATATAAATAAAGCATTGAGTTGGAAGCTGTCTTTTTATGCCTTTCATGTGAGTGAGCACATTTACAGCTCCTTCCAGACATTTCTTCGTTTTATGTTTTAGAATGCAACCATCAATATTATAATTCTATTATTTTTCTACAATTTATAGTTAGTTTGCTTTTTTTTCTATGCTTGTACAAAAATTTATTCAATAACTGCATATGCATATGTATACATTTACTAGAAAAAGTCTGCGTTCACGTACTATTGCTTACAAAAACAACGAAAAAAAATTTAAAAACTTAAATTTGAATTCTTTAAAAAAGTACATTTGAATAAGTTCATTCTAAGTATTGAGAATAACTAAAGTAAACTCGGTTTGCTTTCATAGTTTTTAAAATAAGGACAGGTTTGTAGTGATACAACAAAAATCAAGCAGAAAAAGTCTGCTTTCACTGTTTTAATAGTAACTATAAAAATTATATATAAAAGGGATAATGAGCTATTTAATAGCTCGTCTTTGGAGAACCTCCTGAAGTCGTTTCGGCATTGAATTATTAAGTCTAGTGGTTTCTTCAGAGCTTATATTTGACATCTCTTTTCAGCATATCCTTGCTAGATATAGTGTTGAGGAATCCTAGGCTCCAACAAACCCCATATGTGTTCTGTAGGATTCAGATCAGGTGACTGCGGGGGCATGTGCAATTGATTTGGGACATTATACAAGAGCCAAAGTTTCACAATCTCAATGGTATAATTAGGATCGTTATCGTGTTGGAAACGAAATGACAATTCTAAGCCGAGTTTGGTGGCACTTTCCTTTAAATTGTTTTTAGGACATCAAGGTATTCATATTTGTTCATAATTGATTCGATATACTCCAACTAGCAAACACATTGCTCCTCCTCACTCCCACACTATAATTCCACCGCTACCGTACTTTACCGTTGGTACTAAATGCTCTTTTTGAAGCGCTGTACAAGGTTTTCTGCACACCAGCTTACGATCTTTTATGCAAAGATACAAAATTTACTCTCTCTGAGAATATCACAGTTCTCCAGAACTCTGGAGGCTTATGTATATGCTCTTTTGCAAAAGCTATCCGTTGGTCTTTGAAATATAATACTTTTTGTGAGCCACTCGACTACGGTATCCGGCCTTTTTCAAGATTTTTCTTGCAGTATCCGCACAAATATTTTCCTTGAACTTCTCGTGAATGTCTGTTGCTATTTGAATTGCAGTCAAACGCGGATTTTGTACTTCCTTTTTCACTGATTGTGAGTTTAGATGGACGACCTGAACGAGGTTTCGATGTGTAAATTTCTGTAGATTTAAAGTTATAAATAGCACGCTGGATAGTTGAATACTGCCATCCAACGGATCTGGTTATATCCCGAAGACTTTTTCCATCGTTCTGACTCTAAAAGCGGATTCCACACCCCGAAATACGCCAGGCATCTAATTTCCGTGCATTTTGGTTTGTAATATCTGCTTCCACAGACGCATGAGCAATGCCACATTTTGCGATTATTCCCTTACGGGAATCTGGCAACGATTTTTCGGATTCTTCACATTTCCGGCAATAAAAAAATTATGGCGTGATTAATTGAAATAAAAACCATCCTATGTTCTAAGTTGAACGAAATAACACACAGTACGCAAAATTATATTATGATCGGTTGAGTAGTTTCGGAGTCCATTGCGGACAAACACTGTGACACGTATATTTTATATATAAAGATAGATCATATACTGGCATTATTTATAAGATTAATATCGTAAAATAATTATATTACTAGTTTCTAATCAATGTTATAATATTACTATCAATTCAGCAGTTTCCCTTCTTCTCTGGGTATTTCATGATGTTGTATGACAGTATATTGCTGTTTTAAGTTATTAATGTCTAACTTCTAACATTGATCTTTCGATTGTACAGAAAAACATTCATATAGCCATCGCCTCTTTATTAAAATAAAACAGGACTTATATAAACTTTTGTTTTTGAATTTATCTTCTATGCCCCAGATCGACGATCACGTTCTGTGCACGAATTTCTCTTGCTTCTCATTTTCTAAACAAAAAGAACGTGCAAAAAAAACACGTGACCAGCACGGATCTGCACAAGATAACAAATGAAAGAATGGTGTTAGCTTCTGTGATAGGGTTACCAGAAATAAAAATATCGTCGTTGGCGTGTGTTGTTTTATTTGATTGGAAAATATTCCACCTTTTTGACAACATTTTCGCCTTGATGGTTTGATAATTACAGGATTTTATTTTTGTTTTTATAAATTCGACTTATATATGTTACCTTTAAAGTATATACATAATTCAATTATTACATAGAATAACTAGGTATTTCATGAAATAACTAGATGTAAGTCAGTTATAAAATATATAATAGATGAAAATTTCATACTTTACCTAGTTATTCTATGAAGTAACTAATGATAGATCATTAACGTAAAAAATAAACAATTTCAAAGTTATTTTATGTCAATGTTGTTGTTACTTATGCACTTGATCGCGACAGTAACATCAGATCAAGGTCCACGAAATTCCTCGTGCTAAGCCTGTCTTTATGCCTGTCGTTAGCCTTAACTTAGAGCACCATGCAGGTGACAGTACGATTTTGCTCTGATACACCCCAATTTTGAAGAACTCCCTGGGAGGGGTCAGGAGCCTCCCTCTGGGGGCATTATACACATGAATTTCCGTTTCTGATCAATTGCTCCCGCAAACTTGAAATTTGCTGAGCATGTTTCTTTTGTTGGTAGAGATTAACTATGAGTTTGTTTTTCGGAAATCGATTACTTAGGAGGTTAACTGGGGTTTCAAGGGAGTTTCAGATAAAAACATCCCTCTTTTAAAAATTGATCTACAAACTTGGAATCTGTCAAAAGTTTCTTTTGTTGAGTAAAGACCCGCTAAAAATGGTGTTTAAGGAAATTGATTATAAGCGGGGGCTACAGGAGCATAAATAATAAATATAGATCTTGTCCTTTACTTTTTGTCTTGTCCTTTTTAAGTCAAAAGGCGAAGGCTACAAGAATATTTCTCAATACATTCGAAAGTTAATGCTAGGACTTGGATAACAATAACGTAAAAAGGACTTTTAGTCTACAATGTCATGAATGATCCAGCGAAGTGGGTGGGAAATAGCTAGTAATTAATATAAATGCTTAGCACGCAAAATAAATGAAAGTCTGACTTGGAATAAATAAGTTTTGATAGTTTTGCTAATCGTAATAATAAATCACAGTCAAAGTGACAAATTACTTTGGTTGTGGCTTGTGCCAAGATCTTAGAACGGAGGTTCTCATATAAATTTAATTTTGAAATTTATTTAAAAGATGAATGATTTTCTTATAGATGCATTATTCATTCCTTCGTTTCAATAAAAACCTGCAGCATTTTATTTTAATATGTAAATCATGAATGCCTGTGTCGAAACTTGATTGAATGTTTAAGTTAAAATTAAACGAATAATCGATGAACAAAACAAGTTGAAACATGTTAAGATTTTCCTTCGGTTGGGATTTTATGCTGACAAGAGATTTATCATTGTTTTTTTCCTTAATTCTGCGTAAAAATAGTGATGAATCTGTTTTTGATACTTTAGGCACATTCTAAATGCTTGTCTGTGATTGGTATTTTTATAATTTTAGAATCATTTTCAGATTCTCTATTTTTTCATCCTATCTTATTGTTAAAAATTGCATAAAATTAAATGGAATTTAGACGGATGAACTAGTGGTTATTTTTTAAAACTATGAACCAAGCTCATAATATACACTGCTGGCCACCGTAAATGCAACACCCTGAAGGAAGCACGCAAATAACATGAAATTTACAACATGCATTAGTGGAGGTGAAATATTGAAATAATTAGAAATTCAGCGCAGGCACACATCACGCACGCCTGTGGCGCCACCTCAAAGCGCTATTTAAGGCTTGGAGATTTCGACGATTTTAAGTTCGGCAATTGTGTTTTTCTTGTGGTTTTTCCAAAAACGATCAGTTATGTCTCGTAGAAAACAGCGATCAGCTTTTGATCAAGTATCCGAGTTCGACAGAGGAAGGGTAGTGGCCTACCGGGATCGTGGATTATCTTTCAGGGAAATCGGTAGTCGTGTTGGACGAAACCAAACAACTGTAATGCGGATATGTGACCGTTGGATGCAGGAGGGTACGACGGACCGACGTGGTCGATCGCATCCACCTCAGTGCGCCACTTCACGAGAGAACAGGCAAATTGTACGCATGACAGTGACGGATCGCTCAGTCACATCACGAACCATAGCACAGCACATAGAGTCTGTAACGCATCATTCAGTGTCTGTGCGTACTATTCGACGTCGTTTACAGCAGAGGGGTCTGTCCACAAGACGTCTACTGCTTGGTCTACCCTTGACGCAGAACCACAGACGTCTCCGCCGCCAATGGTGCGATGAAAGAAGGATGTGGGTGGCAGAATGGAATGAAGTTATCTTTACTGACGAGTCACGCATCTGTCTGCAACACCACGATGGTCGGATTCGAGTCTGGAGACACCGTGGAGAGAGGATGCTGAACAGCTGCGTTATGCACCGCCACACTGGTCCGGCACCGGGTATTATGGTATGAGGCGGTATTGGATATCACTCTCGCACTCCTCTAGTACGCATTGCCGGTACTTTAAACAGCCAGCGCTACATTTCCGAGATGTTGGAGCCATTTGTCCTTTCTTACCTTCAGGGCTTGCCCACAGCCATATTTCAACAGGATAATGCGCGACCACACGTTGCGCGCATTGTCCAAAGGTTCTTCGTCAATCACCAGATTGAATTGCTTCCCTGGCCGGCTCGCTCTCCGGATCTTTCACCGATAGGAAACATGTGGTCCATGGTTTCTCAACGATTGACCCAAATTACACCCCCAGCTGCCACACCAGTTCAACTTTGGCAACGCGTGGAAGCTGCTTGGTCTGCTGTACCCCAAGAACACCTCCAAAGTCTCTTTGAATCTATGCCGAGGCGTGTGGCAGCGGTGATCTCCAACAATGGCGGCTACTGAATCTGGCAGGAACCATACTTCGCAGAAGTCTATAAATTTAATCATTTGATACTTGGTCAACATGTTATCTACAAAATAAATTTTGTTGTGCTATCTCTTGTCTTTCTTGGTGTTGCATTTACGATATGTTTTGTTGAATGTGTTCACCTGATGTTTGAGATACAATTGCGAGATTCATTTCGTAAACTTGATGCATTTGGGCAATTTATCTTTCTTTGATAAGTAGCGTTGCTTTTAAAACGTAACCCTTGATTTAAAAATGTTATATGTAATTCTATGTATTATTATTTTTTACTCTCTGTGTTATTTGAGCGCGTTTGGACTTACTTGTAACAACCGCATGAATTAAAACAAAAATGAATAGAGCTGATAATCTATATTAATTTAAATGTTTGTATACTTATTTGCAACTAATATAAATCTGCATTGTTGCTTTATTGTTCCAAAGTTTTGCAGGGAGATTCACTGATGTTTCAAAGGAGCCGTAAGCATATTTCCGCCAAAAAATTGTCAAATTTATCTTAAGTAAATTTTTTTTTGCTTATGGAAGAATTTGTGTGTTATGTGCGAAGTCGCCAAATGCCGCGTAATATGCAACCCATTGTGAATAACCATTCCCGATCAAGTTCACAAAATGATGACTGCATTTGGGGACATCTTTTGATTTGGCGAGATTTAAAAACGAGTTTTGCGGAGATCGAAGTTCAAGATCGGGTAGGGGTAATTGCGAGGGAATTATAGATAAAAGTTCCCGTTTTTGAACTATTAGACGTGCAGACTTGAAATTTGGCGTGAGTGTTTCTTTTGTTGAGTAGAGATCTGTTGGAAACGGGTTTGGCGAAAATCGACTTCCAAGGGAGTGGGTTGTTGGAAATGTTGGCAAAAATTCCCGTTTTTGAACTATTGCAGTACAGATTTGAAATTTGATGATCATATTTCTTTTGTGGCGTAGAGATCTACGCTGAACGGATTTTGCGGTAATCATTATCCAAGGGATGATTGCGAGGGTGTCAGATAAAAATTCCTGTTTTTGAACTATTTAACGTACAGACTTGAAACTTGAGAAGCGTGTTTCTTTTGTTGAGATCTTCTTTGATCTGGTTTTGCGTAATTCGACTAAAATTAGACAAGGGGAGGAGCTTAAAAGTTGCAGGAGCTTAAAAGATAAATATATATTCTGCTTTTGAATTTCAAATCTTATTATTTTAAATCTAAAGGATAGGGCAATGAAATGATTTTCAATACATTTGAAAGCTTAATGGTAAGAGTTAGATATCAATAATTAAAAAAAATACAGTCATATATATTATCATGAAACACTCAGAAAAAGATTAGGGGGGGGGGACGGCTAGTAAATAATAAAGGTTTATAAGTGCTTGTATAAAATCAAAGTTGAGTCGCGCGCGCAAGATCCCAGTTAACAATTAATCTAGCAAAACATATTGATACTTTTGCGTTATAACCATTATCTCTAGGTATTTCTTTAAAAATTTGTGACGATTTTTCTCTGAAAGATGCATAGCTATTTATTTCGCCTCTTTGTCATATGAAAACCTAGTCCCATGGAAAGAAACAAGCCGAAAAGGCCCCAACTGGGCGATGAAAATACACAGCATCATTATAGCAAAAAAGTACCTAAATTTCTAATGGTTGACGTGCTTGATTCAATAAATATTCTAAAAAAAAACCAGATAAACAGTTTATGAAAGTAAAAGTTTTCTTTCTTTCTTAAAAATTATATAGCCTATATTTCATTCATTCACATACTTTAGGGAATTCCGAAATTTCAGAAATTCATCAAAGTTTTTGTGCTGATTGCATTGTTAATTAATAACTGTATGTAAACAAAAAGGACAAATATCAAATAAAAGAAACTTTTTTCCACCGAAAAGCCAGCAGAAAAAATAATAATCTAATAAGTTTTTCCGGACTATTGATTGTTTAGGGAACGACTGATATTGTTTCCAACAAGGAAGAGTAAACAAAAGTTTATTTGCACGACAGAATCAGAGGGAAAGATTGGCAAGCGAGCCAGGAAAGCCCTCCGGAGTTTTGTTCATTGTTAAAATAAATTAAAAGAATTCATTTGGTGTGTCTATAAATATTTACGTTAGACATAAGTTTTAAATGGGCTTTTAGCATGCAAATGACATTCGTAAAGCCACTATATCGTGCATTTATTGTTTGGGATATAGTCTTGTTGCGTAGATACGACGATGATGTAAACTGTGTCTAGATGACATTGATTCTGCTTTCAACTGCAAAAAAAAAGTTGCAGAGGCATTTTCTTTTTTTAAAACAAGGGAAAAATAGTAAAGTTGCACTCCATTTTTTTAATATAAAACTCTGTTTATGAAAATGTTGTAAATAATCCTTCCTGTATTAAATCCACTTCAACGTTTTCTCAAAAAATAGCAACTATATTTTGTAACCCCACTTAAGCGAAACTATCTCTTTCCTCAAACACCCTCACAAGTTCACTTCTAACTTTCTTTTTTATCGTTCTCTCTCATGTCTTTTACATTACCCACTCCCTTTGTCGGCGATACAATTGTGTAACATCATTGTTGAAACAACGCCATCTATATTTTCCATAGAGCATAACAGAAGGGACTCAATTCATGAGGGTCACACGATAAAGACAAATACGTGTTCCCCATTTAATTCAAAACAGACATCAAATTAATTGTACTTGTCCTATTTGTACGACTTATTGTTAGATAAAATTTCGAATTTCATAATTGGATAAAAATGTTCAAATGATATAAATTTTTTTTACAAAGATATTTTAAAATAAAAAAAAATCTTAATTTCTGTGCATGTAGTTTTAAACACAATATATTTTATATACCTATGTGTGTTTTTTTGTAGACAAATGAGTAGTTTTTAAGATAAAGTTTCTACACACAAAGAGCAAAAATTGGCAACAACGAAGCGCACGAACTGGTTACCTGGAAACACATGATTGCTTTATCGTATGACGCTGACGTCACATGAAATCCTGAACTGATTTGCTAAAAACACGTGACTATCATTATCATGTGACTATGACGTCACATGAATTTAATCTATACCTTCCTTTTGGCGTGAATATAGAGAGAAAGAGTGTACCACAGTTCAAGTGTCGACCTCGTTATTTTATCCCTGTTCAAAATGTTGACCCTTTTAGATGAGGTGGAATTGATTTTTTGTTAATGACGCAATTCGAAGCAACTAGAAGGCTGTTGGTGATTGAATGGTAATTCTGATCCATGGCCAAGTGACTAAGACGACACCTGAATTGGTATCCCACTCTCCAAACTTTCACAATACGCCCACGGGAAGACTTTGAGTCTCGAAAGATTCTGCATGCATTAGCCTCTCTACACACTGGGTCTTCATTGGCACCAGGACTGGATCATTTTATTTGACCTTCACAACGAGGCTATAACTACTACGGTAGACACATGTTCGGATGTGGATCTTTGAGTCAGACAAATGTAGACAATTATGACGAAAAAGAATGTATAATCAATTCTTTTAAATTTTTCAGTTTCATGTAACGTAATTGTGCTGGTCTTTATTGACGTAAGCCTCTCTAGAATATTTATGTGTCGGCTCCGGTGGTTCAGAGGTAGCTTGCCGCTTCGTAAACCTAAGGTTGCGGGTTCGATCCCAGCTGGAGTCGATAGATTATGTGGTATGTAAAAATCATAGGCACGCATGTCATATGATTATGTGGCATATAAAAGCTTCATTGAGTATCAATTTGGCTCTGGTACTTTCTGGACCCAGACCTACCGTGTAAGGAAGCAATGCACGTTAAATCTGTCGAGACCTCAAACTTCCTCCCGTTGGAGTAGTGTGATAGTTAGGAGAGGGGATGCCAGCTCAGGTGTCATCTTCGTCACTTGACCATTGTTCAAAATGGAGAGGTTCGTCGCCAAAAGCCCTCGTGTAGCTGAACAATGCGATGTTAATATTTTCTCACTCACTAGTACTTTCGGCAAAATTAAATCAAGGTAATATTTAGTATCCGACGAGTGCTTGAATTAAAAGCTTATTCAAGCGTTCAAATTTGGTAGCAAAGCCGCTACTAGATGGTGCCACCATGAAATGGGCATCACATTTGGGGACTTGCCGTGTCTGCAAAGGCTAAGATGCTAAAATGCAGCCCCTTTGGAAAAAATATTTATATGCAATTAATTTATTATATTATTTTGTAGAAACATTGATGTTGTAATGAATTAATTTTTCCAAGTAATTCATTGAACAGGTGCATTGTAATAGACGTCATAATTGAACAACTGATGTAATTTTCCCCTATTTTTGTTTACACTCATTTATTTATGTATTACTGCCTTTTACACTCTCTAACTCTCTAAACTGCTTTAATAGTTCCTCTTTTCTTAAGCATAAAAGTAAATATAATACAATCTTAATATCTTATAACTATAAATACAAGACCTATTTTAGCCTAAATCAAATGCAGCTGAAAATTATGATTAATTAAAACACTTAATTTTAACTGTTAATTAACTTCTAAAGTACCTTCCTGATAATGGATGCTATTTTTTTCATATAACTAAATTTCTAATAAAAAAATTAGGCTAGATTTGAAATTTCATAATATTATGTGTAAAATTTTCTGAATTATGGAATATGAAGAAAAAAAAATAGAATTTATGTTAAATGAATGCTTTTCACAAACATTTCAAGAATAAATCTTCTACTGTACTCGCCTAATCTAAGTATGCGATGAAATCGAAAATGTATTGCTGGTAAAAATATGCATTCTTAAATAAAGGTACTATGAAAGGAATTGTAATATATTAATAATATTAGATATTTGGGGATTCTCTTATTCTTGAAACTCTTTGTATTATAGAATTTAAAATTTCGTGCAATACGATTCAGTTAATTACGCTGCGTAATTGGCTTACAGGAAGTATTCAAAATAAATTTACGATATTAGAAAGGACACCGTTTGGGGGACATATTAAAATTCTTAATTTTTAGTTATTACATTTATCGGGTAGTTTCAGAATTGGGAAAATATTAAGAATAATCATTTTTTTTTATATATAACGAGGAGTAATATTTTATAAAAATACACTTAAATAAATTCGAAAATTTCATTATTTTATTTTGTTTAATTAGTTATTTATATTTTATTTCTGTTTTCCTTAATTTAATTAGCTAATTTAATCGACATTTTAACATTTTTCTTTTTGAATTGTTAATGGTTATAATTTTGTCCAGAGAGATTGTGCCACAAAATCTTTTCGACAAGATTATTACTGTCTTACATTTGGACATCACGTAAAAAGTAAAATGAACACGAACGGATTTTTTACTTTTCGCAAAGAAACGAATCGATGATTTAATAACGATTGTATTGGTGAGATTTTGGTTTTCAAAACTTTTTTCATAATTTGAGTTGACTTAAGACATTTTAACTTGCAACATGATATTTAGTGCTTTTTTGTACTTGAACATATTTACCAATATTTCTTTACTTAGTCTGGTAAAAATGTATTTTTAACTATTTGTATTTAATATAAATTCTTTTAAACCATGTTAAAAAAATTCAATATTTCAAGTGAAGAAAGAATGCTTATTTTCTCATCAAAATTTAACTCCACAAAATTCATTCTGAAAAAATGAAAAAATTCTTTTAGAAAAAGGTCTTTGACATATGAATTACGAGATGTCATACGAGATGAATTGTTTTCGCAAATTGTTTAAGAACTTTTCGCTAGCATGCTGAGCAGGATTGATATGTCTGGAGCTACCAAATATAAACCTATTATAAATCATAAATGACATTCCAAATTCGAACATTCTAATGCTGCCGTGCATTTCTATCGTTAGAACAAAACCTGGTAATCTGCATCGGTAACAGCTATTCTCCTTCTAATTATCAGTTGGAAGTTTACAAAATCTCACACATAAAGCGTCTCAAACTATTCTCTTCATAAACATAACAAAACCTTACGTAATAATAAAGAATATATGTAAATTAGTATGAATGCTATCTCAAACAGAATTCGAATATTCCGTTATCTTTACGATTCTTTCATTTTGTCTCAAGAGAAGCGCGATGAAGGTTCTAGTTAAAGTTTTATCTCACTAGAGCGTTAAACCTCTGCCGACTATTACAGCTTCAGAAGTCATCTCGTTAATGGCACCCTTCTGAAATAGTAATGGTGTTTTGATTTCTGGATAAAGAGGATGTTAAAAATGCTCCCTCATGTCAATCAGAACTGTTTGGGAGTGAGAAATATTATATCATTTGCTGTTGTGATGACTATTTAATTTATTCATGCAGTCAACATTTAGGGCTGAACTACTGAAGGATCGAATAAATATGAAGAGAAGTGTTGCCTCTCGACTGGAGCTTCAAATATTCACGATGGAAAGTTGAGTGCTTGATTTTGAAGTTGTTTCAGACATATTGAGAGCATGCTACATCTAGAGATGAATTAATAAACATATTTATCAATTTATGGATGGTTGAAAATGCATTGGATTCATCCGTAATCGATACAACCAAATGCTTCTGTTGATTCGATAATACGGACTTTTTCGAGTGATTTTGGATGGATGGCAACGATCGTTAACAAAATAGTACAGATTTTGAGGTTCTACCCATTCCGAACGAAATTTAGAACGTTTCCAGCAAGTGTTGTGATGCATTTAGTTAAACATTTTTTTACCCCTTCTTGACATTTTATATCATCAAATTTACTCGGATCTAAGCCACACTATTTTTCCAACGTTAATGCTACTGAAAATCGGGTGTGGCTTAGAATCGAAGACAAAACATTTGTTAGATGGGGGAAATCGAATCCCCTCCCCCTTGCAAAAAGAAATTCAACCTTCTATTCTGGCCACTTGCATTGATGACTTATCACATTCCCCAGTTTATCTCCAGTATTCAATCTATCCTAAATATCATTGTCTGTTCGTATTTAGGAAAGTTTTTTGTACACGCTCTCTTAGACCACCTAAATATCAAAGACATTGGTAATAGCATCAAGACGAGTTCATTACGATGCAAGAATGAAAAAGAAGTGAATTTTTAATGGAAACGGAAACAGAGTAGTGGCGACTGAAAATTTGACGCAAATGAAACAAATATACGTCGATGGCGTAAACAAATGATATAGTGTTTTGCTTGTAAATGTTTCAAGAGTCTTTATCAATTCTTTTACATTCTTCTAAAATACATTCTTTTTAAAAAATGCTTTGGATAGCACGGAAAACGACATCGTGTGGGAAAATGGCGACGCCGGCCTCAATTCTTAAGTCAGCTTTGACAATGAGAGTGATGAATCATTTTCGAAACATGATGCTGATGGTTAGAGTAATTATAGGTTTATGTATGTAATTGAAAGAGTTTTTAATACTGGTCAAATAAATTGATTAATTTTTTATTACTTCTCTTTAAAATTAAAAAAAAATTTCTTAAGTATCGGTTATTGATGAACCTTTTACACAATTTTTTAATATTTTTTTCTCAAAAACGAGTAGAAAATTGAGAATGCGAATTAGAAGCAAGGACAATGCTTTTTTCACAAAAACATTTCGAATATTCGAGGTATGGCTTAGAATTGATGGCAGCTTAGATTCAAGTAAATACGATATATCGATGTAAAGTATACGAATCGATGCATGCAACATCACATGAAACATAGGAAACTATTATGTTGCTATGGTGTGGTGAGGGGAGTGAGTGAGTGAATATTAACGTCGCAATGTTCAGCTATATTCGAGGGCTTCTGGCGACGGACCTCGGGATTTTGAACCATGGTCAAGAGATGAGGACGATACCTGAGCAGTCACTCCATCTCCTGACTACCACTTGATTGAGTTCTTGATTGTTTGAGCGTGCATTACCAATTTTTGAGTATAGGTTATGGTATGCTATGATAATGAATCAATGTAATTGAGAAACTTCGATAGAGTTCTATGAAAAATCAAATGCATACTTTTCAGAGAAAAAAAAATAGACAGTTTACTGTATTTTAAAACTTTTTTTGATATAAATAGCGTTTGAATAATGTCAGCTTTTTAAAGCCTTTGTTTAGCATTCCTCTTCTCTTTTGTTGTATCCCCTCAGAATGCACGTTAAAGCTAGAAAAAAAATGGGTTCAACTGACTAAGATAGGACAATTTATAAGCACATCCTTCCATTCTTTAGATAGACATTCTCATTACTTTTATAGATTTTTTTTGTCAGAAAATGTCATTTTTTGCTATATCGATATCGCGCGTATATGCACTCTCATACGAAAAACAACATTTTTTTTTGTTATTATAAAAAGTATCTACATTTCATATTGATTATGCTGTCACAGTATTTCAAGAACGTCAGCCATGACTGAATTCTTGAGTAGCTACGAACTATCTGATTGTTCACATTCGTCAATGAAAAAATCTATATTGAAACCATTGATTAAATATTCCTTAACTTGCTTCTGTAAATACAGCAAACAAAGCTTTACAAGTAAAAAAAATATATTTCCAGAAATACAGTATATATATATATATATATATATATATGGTGTCTATATTTAGAACCGATTCCAGGATAAGGGAAGTGTTTAAAAAATCCTGTGATGTACATATAGATTGTAATCAAATGTTTTAAAATACTCTCCTAAGATAATAAAAGTTTTCTTGCGAATTCTTTTTTGGAATATTTAAATGAACACGAACTTTAATATTTCGAGAAAGATTTTGTTCCGGATTTATAAGATCTCTTATGATACCCTCTTATTTATCACCTGCACATTCAAAGTTGGAAATATATTCAAAGAAATTTTTCCGGCTGCTCAACCAGAACATTGGAAGCGTTAGTACTAGGGCGCATACTTCACTTTCTGCAAGAATTCACACAAGGGACTAAAAATCCATCTCACTAAACAGCACATTGAATTTTTTTTCTACCATTATAAAACCCGGAATGGTATCGTAACGATCTGTCATGGGAATTCAACGGAGGCGTTTTCTATTAATATTTCCAGGAATAAGGTTGCGATATCCTGGGTGTGGCCGCCATCTGTTGTCGAGTAATGCATTTAATAAGGGTTCTATTATGACGCTGTAATGGATAAGGAGCTGTCGTGGAATTGGACAGTATCGATTGTACCAGGCGAGATCGAACGTAATTTATGGACTCGTGCAGACAGACGTATTGTCTCGGTGATGGATCATCTTAAAATCGCATCATTGTTCCAAAAGATGATCAAAGACTTCCGACGTGTTCAGAATTATAGTTGAAGTAGCAGTGTGCCCCGTCTAATTTTTTGAACTTACTTTTAGCTTAACTGGGTGAGTGAGTGAGTGAATGAGTGAATATTAACGTCGCAGTGTTTAGCAACACGAGGGCTTTTGGCGACGGTCCGCGTAATTTTGAACCATAGTCAAGTGACGTGGACGACACCTGAGCTGGCACCCCCTCTCCTAACTACCACATCACACCAACGGGAGGACGCTTGAGCTCTCGACAGATGTAACGTGCATCGCGCCCCTACACGGCGGGTCTTCAGTGGTACTGGGATCGAACTCATGAAACGCTAGCCATGATCCAATGTTTAAACCACTTGGCTACCACGGCCTTAGCGTAACTGGAAGCAGTTTATTTGATTAGAAGCCGTGATACAGATAGAAACAACCGTCCGTGTTGAGGGGGCCGATGGACGTTAAATTTGTCGAAGACTCGAACGTCCTCCCATTGATGAGGAGGTTAAGGGGGGGGGGTCCTCATTACTTGACCATAGTGCAAAATTAAAAGGTCCGTCACCAATAGCCCTCGCACAGTTTTTTAGTGTGACGTTAATACAACTTTCACTCACGTAACTCACAGATAGAAATAACCAGGGTCAGGATGTTGATGGTAAGGTACAAACACAGTTGTCGAGGCTCAAAATGCGGACCAGGTGTCGTCCACGTCACTAGACCATGGTACAAAATCACGAGGTCCGTCGCCAAAAGCCCTCGTGTAGCTGAACAGTGTGACGTTAATATTCACTCACTCACTCGAGAGGGGGCGCGGATGTTTGGAGAGTGGGTGCCATCTCATATATTGTACTTGTCACTTGACTGTGGCACATAGTTACGAGGTCCTTCGCCCACATTTCTCATGGGGCGTCTTGAGGGATGAATAAACAATTAACCAATCAGCTGTGGACATGTGCAAAATAGACATCGGTAACTTCGTAAGTTTTGTTAACAGCATTTATTGGGTATGAGGGAAAAAGTTCTGTCATTTTTGAACACGACTTTTATGTTTTGCCAATCTTCGTATCCGACTGAAATCTGATTAAACAGTTTGATTAATATATGATTAATGATTTAAAGACAGTTTTTTTGCATTTTAATTAGTTTTCTAAAACTTAAACTGTCAACATGAGAGAAGAAAAAGTGCAATTAAGACATCATTTGTTGTATGAGTTCCAAAACGGGAATAACGCGATGGAGGCAAAAAAAACTTGAGTGAAATGTTTGGGAGGCACACAGTAACAGCTTGAACATCCCAAAGATGGTTAACGGAATTTCGTTCGGGAGATATTTCTTTGAAAGATGAACCCAGATCAGGAAAGCCATCGGATATCAATGGTGAAGTGCTACCCAGTATGATCAGGACAAATCCCACGTTAACTTTCACCCAAGTGGGCTTCAAGCTTCATTCATCAGACTACTGCTTTAGATCAGACTAAAAGGCTTAATTTCGTATCCAAACTCTCTGTTTGGACGCTACACGAGTTAAGCGAAAAAATTAATGGACAGAATTTCGATATGTTCTTCAAATCTTACTTGTCACTGTAGGGAACTGTTTTTGGACTACTTGGTGACTGGATGTGAACAGTGGATAGTGTACTAACACGTGGTTAGAAAAAGAGGATCTTGGGTTGGGAACTTTGCATATAACCGGAAAAAATTCAATAAATAAGGCAAACAAATGAGATATTAATAGATTTTTTTATTATTATTTACATTCTATTTAATCAAATCAATCAAAACAAATCGTGTAATGTAATCGTGTAGTATCTCTCATTAACGTTAATCGTAATCGTTAGGAAGATTGAAATATAGGACATATACTATACTCTTCAACGCAAAGTACTTTTCAAAGTATGAAAAAAAGTGACCGGTGGTACCGTGAGATAAGATCACCAATGTAAAATTTTTTTTTACTACATTAAAATCCTTTTTTTTAAATGTTCTGTGCAGGAAATTTAAAATTTAATTGTGTAGAGTTTATCATAATTACAATAAACATAATTAGGTTTCGTTCCAATCCATGCAAAAGGAAAAATGAAGAGAAATGCATACACGCGCACACACGTTCTCACGCAATCATATACTCACGCAAGGACGCAAAAAAAAGAGAGAGAGGGAGAGGAAGAGAAAATCATGTGTGAAGGGATACAGAATTTATTGTTATTTGTATTATTTTCTAAGGGATGAATATTTTACTTTAATTAAAACTCGCAGTGTAGATAATGAATTTGTGTCACATTTCTCTTTTAAAATATTATATGAACAGGCTACATCAAGAGGAATAGAAATGGATGATGTGATGATTTTTACTGTGTTTTATTTTTGAAACTATTAAATTCATGTTTGATAAAAAATAAATAGACATTGTAAGTAAGAATGATTGAAAAAACAAGCTCAAAAATCAAATATTAGCTACAGAGAGTTTTTCAATAACTCTTAACGCACTTATTTTGGAAAAAAAATTTTTTGGCGAAAAGAAATATATATATTATTTAAGAAAATAACATTCCTAACCTTGTATTGGCGAAAAAAAATACAAAATCAATCAAAATTTTTAATTTTAATTTTGGATTTTGATCCACATTGCAGGTAATAGCCGAATATTGCAATATTTCACTTATAAATCGATTTTTAGTATCTTTCTTTTAGAATACCCTGTTTCGAAAAAAAACCCCATATTTTTATCAGTAAAAATATTTATTTATACTTTTTCAACAAAAGTAATACAATAATAATATTTATTTTTTAAAAAAAATTATTCAAAATTTTCTTTTGTCTCGTATGTGCACAAAACCCAGCATTGCAATTATTACATATGTAATGAACTTCTCCCCCCCCCTTTTTCCTTTGCCATTGCTTTTAGCGCAACTCACAGCTCAATATATTGGGGGAACTTCCTTTTTTGATGTTGATGGAATAAAACTGGTAAAATGACGTTCTGTTAGTTGTAGAATCCCAGAAGATAAATCTTCTCAATTTCTTTAATATTTTTATTGCTATGATAGCTTTGTGCATAAGTCTTTCTACTAATTTGCTTCAAATATAAATATTTATGCAAGACGTATATGTTCCAAATGCTGATGTCTAGCCAACTAAAGGATGGTTTTTTATAATATTTATCTAAATTTTCTATACATTTTATTTGAATTTACGAAATCACGACGGCGGATCGCAGTCAGTCTCACGAATGCAGACGGCGATCGCTTTTATTCGAGTGTGAACATTACAGCAGCATAAAATAAGACTCCGCTCGAGTTAATTCGATCGCGCACACTAAGAAGTAAATAAAGAAGTGAAAAAGACACCAAAACTTATTTTTGAAAATAGAACTGAGTAATTTAAAAAAAAAAGGAAATTCATTAATTGTCTTCTCTCCGGAAAAGGATTGCTCAATGAATGAGCAAACATTTCGAAGAAATTATTTTACGCAAAAATACACTTATTTTTTCCTCAGTCCGAAAGCAAAAGAACCTTCTAGATTACGTGATCTTTCATGAAGGCATATCTACCGATCACATATTAAGAACGAAGTTAATCAAGGGTTCTGAATCTACAATACATTCGATTATTATCTTCCGAGATTAATACTATTATATTTTTAAAAGAAAGACCATCTTTTTCGAATTCGTGCAGTTGATAAAAGCCCGCACTCACGCACACACGTGGCCATACTCGATTGAACTTGCCGATTTCAGCCGTAATCAGGTGAATTACGGCTACGGAGGTGCACCGTAATCGCAGCCATAAAACGTTTCGTGATGCAGCTCACCGTTTTAGTTGCCATGGAGACACGAGCCATTGTGACGCCCGTTCAAAATGAGATGTCGGGATCTCAATTTTTGGGAGACAGACGCGGAGTTTTTTTTGGGGACATACCGTGGTTTCAGAGGGAAAAGGAGTTTACGGGATCATTTTTGTGTTTGAGAGTACTAAACATATTGCTTTGGGGCCAAAGAGTCAGAATTTATGGATCAAATTTGCTGGTTTCATTTGATTTTATGGATGTTTTTTTGGATTTCAACGATGCTCTCATATTTACCGTTTGTGATACATTCTTTTCGTTGCAGTGAATAGGCAGTTGAGTCTCAAAAAGAATTTGTTTTATTTCCTGTCTTTTCCTAAACATGGAATACATTTGAAAATAATGCAAAGTTTTCAAAAATTTCTTACTTGTGTAAGCTGGAATTGAGCATTATTTTTCTGAAACTTGAGATGTGTTGGAAATAAGAATATTATGCTAAAAGTTGTGAATTTTCAAAGGGTTAAAAAGATATAGAGCTTTTTCAGTTGTAAAGTACAGTTTTATATGATATGGAATAATTCGATCTAATAACAACAATTTATTTCAATGTTTATATGCATAATAAGCAACCCATGACACCAAATTTTAACTCCTCTAATAAGTTTACATTTTATATTACTTTTATTACATCTAATGTGAAACTGGCTTATATAAGATTGAAAATAAGTTTTTTTGTTTCCTCTCTTTTCGTATTATAAATATTAATTTATTAAATTTGTTTATAGATTCAAAATATTTAATGTTACATTTATTTTCTGTGGCCCTATTCTTTTGTGTAGTATTATTGAGTATAAACTACTTTGTACAATTTCTTTTTTCACCTGTAAGTTTTTAGATTATTACAGTTACAAGTTTATTGAGATGTAATTTTATTGTTTATTTTTAGATTTTTTTTAAATTCTCTTAGTTTCGGGTTATTTTTTTTCGCTTTATTTATTTGCTTTTATGGTGATTTCCATTAGTCTGTCATAGAGTAATAGCAAATCAAAAAGGATGTGGCTGATTCCCGATTTTAAATATGTATACTAGGAAGGGGAGGGGGTTTTATATATACCTTGTAAGCTTAACGGTGGACTACCCCATTGTACAAATTATACAACTATTCATAATCATTGCTTTAACTATAAAAATGTAATTTACATGTAATATATGCAGGTATATTTTTTTTAAATATATTATTATCAAGAAAAAAAATTAAGCCTTCATCTCCGCATTTGAATTTGTACTTCAATTAAGTGCCTCTTCTTTTACAGTATAACCCAAATTTTTTTTTATATATGGAGAATACTTTATGTAATTAATGTTTTATCCTATGTAATTGTTGTTTCGTCTTAAAATAGTGTAAATAATTTATATCTGGATGTGTAATACGTTAATATTACTTTCTACTATATCTATTTTATGATAAAATTGTAATATTTGCAAGCAACACCGTTCTTTGCAATATAATGGCGTTTCAGTCGAAACTTAGCGAAATACTGGTGATACAGCCAAGTTGGCATTTCAACCAATGACTGGCCAAGTTGAGTCATTTTTGGCAATCACATTTGGCAGGTTGGCAACCATATGGATGCTTCTGAAAATTACTGGAGAAATGTATAACATCACGATCTATGATGTAAGCACAGTTTTCGAGAAAGCACTGGAAAGTAGGAGGAACTTCCTTGGCAAATATTATATATATATATTATCAGGACAAAAATATTTTAACCACAGCCAATATGACCCGTAATTTTCAACCTTACTTCAACTGGCACTCTACACTCCACATTCAAATCACTACAGAGGCTGAAGTCCTTGGTAAATCAGTCCCTCTATACGGAGGGTAGAGGACTTGAACGTGCGACTAGACCAAAAGATAGCTGGCTATGAGCTCTTATATTACCTCTCACCTACATAAGAATATTCCGAATTGAAATACGAAATTGGAGCACAAACGACGATATCGAGTCATCAGTGAGTGAGTAAATGTTTTATTTAAGTATTGCTCTGCTAAGCAGCGTGAAGACTATTGGCAATGGCCTTCATAATTGTGAACCACGATCAAGGGACGTGGACGACACCTAAGCACAAGCATCCTTTCTTCAATCTACCAAATAACGCCACGGGAGGATTTTGAACCTTGACAGTTTAAACGTGCATCAGCTCCTCTGCACGGTGGGTCTTGAGCAGCACTAGGGCTCGAGCTCCTGACAGGATGACTACGAGTGCGTGATCATAAACGCTAGACTACCGCGGCTCTACTGAGGAGGTCATAGTCATGAGCTCGTCGTTGTTATTGTTTTTATCGAATCGTGTGGGCTATGGTTCTGGTATCACTAAAGATCTGTCTTCTCTGGGGTTGACATGCACATAAAATTGGTCCTTACTAGGGGCCTTACATTGGTGCAGTGATGAAGTTTAGAGAATGAGAAGCCACAACTCAGATGACGTGACGTCACCGCATGCCAAACTTGTCAATGTGATGTTAATAAACAACTTTGAGGTTAGATAGATATTTTAAAACTGATGCCACAGTCTTAGAGTTTGTATAATTTTTAAATCTGTGCAAGCGTCATTCTTGAAAACTTTTAATTGCACTGAGCCATCGTAAATTGAAGTCAATTAAACTTCAAACTTCAGCTCAGTTTCGCAAAACGAGACTGCCATCAGACTATTTCAGAGAGAATTAAACTGTTTCGAATATAATCGCATGCTCCGAAGAGTCTGCAATGATTTCGCTAGCCAGATCAAGAAAAGAATAATCATTTCAAAACTCTTGGTATGAGTTGTCTGAGATTTTATTCTAAAATTTTGAATTTTAAAATTTTATAATAATAAAGTAGTAATTATATATAACCGAAATGGGAATATTCCTTCGTATTGAATTTAAGCAAGACTTCTCTAATTTCCTTTGTAATAAAACCATTTCTGTTAAATTCAATGACATTTCTATAGTTCAAAAAATTTATGCGCTTCAAAGTGAACGATAAGATTTGGTTATGGATGATAAAGTTCGACATGTGTGTGTGAGCTTAATTTCAAATCTGACTCAAAGGGTGTTGTATTATTTTGAATATTAATAATAATTATAAAAAATTTAAATGTTTAATTTTTGTTAAAGATATTAAAACGTATGGATCTAAGCAGGTTTTGTAGAATTTTTTCGGCCTATCCGGGTTTTTATTCTCAATTGGAAAATGTCAAAACACTTTTGAAACATTTTGAATTTGCATTTAACGTATAGTTCAACAGTTTAAAATTTTTATTGTAAAAATTTGCGTTAGAATGTTTTTTTCTTAATTTTGTGATTTAATTCGAGATTAAAATATTACTTTTATGAAATTTATTTTAAAAAAAATATAATACAATTTTACTTTATTTTTTAATTTAAAATACTTAAAAGCTATTATTAATTGAAGAGAACGCATACATTACTGATGAAATCAAATATAGATTTTCCTAAGAGTTAAAGGATGTTTTTTCGACAAATTCTTTTTATAAAAGATATTTCTACAGACTTTAATATAATGTACTTTCTAGTGAAATTCTTTCGATGAAAATCGATTTAAAAAATTTAATTTATTAATTGAAATGTAGCGTTATATAAAACAATTAATTTAGTGTTTCTGTTTCTAAAAAAAAAAACTTTCTTTTTATGCCAGTTTTTATTTGAACAGAAAATTTCAATAATTGTAATTAAAATAAATGGCAGGTAAACAAAAATGTCGAAAACTAGGTATAGATCACAATATCACCCATTATTTTTAACATACCGTATGTTTTGGCGTATAACGTGCACTTTTAACACAAAAAATAAGATCGGAATTTATGGGGACGCGTTATACGTCGAGTATAAAAAGGGTACAATATTAATCAATTTAGTATTAAAAAAGAGAACCATTAATTTTTGAAAGAAGTAAAAAATGTTAATACATTTGAATTTAACAAAATAAAAAGTAGATATATATAAGGATCTAAATATATATAATTTTGAGGAGGAGGTTCAATAAATCTGAAGAACATATTCTTCATCTTTGCTTGATCATAGTTCAGATCCGTTAGAATAAATCCATTATGAAATTTCAGTGCAAATGCTAATTAAAATAAATCAAATTTTTTATGGAAATTTACAGTATAATCGAAAGTCAGGCGTTTTAAAACTGAAGTTACTTTGATATTTTTGTTAATGACAATGGTAGAATTTCGGTGCATTGAAATGTTTCTTCTTACCTTTAATTTTTTTTCACAATACCTTTGAAACGTTAGCCCCAGTGAGACACTCGGGTATTTGTAGTTCTTACCTATTAAAGTAAGTATTTTTAGGTGGAGGAGGGGGAAGAAGAGTTTTTTTTTGTATTTTAAATTAAAAACCTTTTTTATTTTTCTACTGTAAAAGGGTGATTTCATTTATTTATTTATTTTTTTGTAAATCATTTCATTACTCAATTTTGTAATATCCTTTAGGAATTAATTTTATCATTTATTCAAAGTTTGTCCCTGAGTTTCGATTTTTTAAAATTGTTTATAATGATAGAAAAAGTGTACGTTGTTGGATGTATTAATTCATTTTTTTCTTAGGGTAATTTCGAGTATTCTCTTACGAAATTACCAGTAATAAGAGACTGGAATTTAAATATATCGTGAAATGCATATTTTCGAATTGACTGATTCAAAATACACGGATTTATTCTTTCAGTCATAATTCTGTTTCTGCTTGCAATCTGTTATTAACCTTTTGGTATATGAACAAGACAATTACGGAGGAGCGGTCGTTTTGATGATGGGGAATGTCGTCGAGGCGAAGGAATTCTCATAAATCGGGGAAAACCCTGCCTTCCGTATGACCTCCTAAGAAGCATCGTTAATTCAGTAATATTTTTGGATCAACTGTTGGACTGACTACTGAGATATTTCTACGAAATTTTAGGAAATTTAGGATGCTCCTAGAAAAAAATATTTCATTTAGAATTAATAAAATAAAAAGTTTTGTGCAAATTCAATAAAACATTCTTGAAGACCTTATGCTATAAATTTTTTTTTGTTCCAATGCTTCTTGTGTCCGTGGTAATCTAGTGGTCAAGGTAACAGACTCGTGGCTGGCGTGTCTTGAGTTCGAGCCCTAGTGCCACTAAAGACCCGAGGTGCTGATGCACATTAAATCTGTCTTGGCTTATTGCCGCCCCGTTGGTGTTGCAACACTCCATACCTACTCTCGGACGTTGGGCGCCATTGTAACACTCTAGACCTACTCTCGGACCCGGCTAGAGGTGTGGGAGGAAGTGAAGGATGACTCGACATAATACTTTTAACTATTTATTCAGCACACTAATTATCACAGACACAATTTAATTAATCGGATAGGATGAGATGTTCCCAGAAAATAGCAGAGGAAATTTTGCTACGAGAGTCGCGAATTCTAAGAAGACTTCTAATAAATTCATCAACCCTTTAGGGATCAATCCACTACCCTGATATTTGATTTATAATGTAGCTATGTGACCAATCGTTACTGAAATATTCTTAACAATTTAAAGCCTGAAACGTGCTATAAATATAACTAATACCTTATCTGTAGATATCTTTCCTTACCGGTAGCTTTTCTGGTATTTCAATCCCCAGGCAACCTCGTCTAATCATCTATTCTCCCCTATCTCTTTTTACTATCTAGCAAAATTTTACTATATATAACTGACCTACTCTGCATATTACGGTTTCTTCTTTAAAAAGGGTTGTTGTCATTGATGCTCAAAGGTTTCCCAAGAGGGTTAGTAGAAGAACGCGTATAGATCCATCACAGTGTGATACTTAAGAAAGAGGGTTGCCAGCTCAGGTGCAGTCTTCGTCATTTGATCGAAGTTCAAAATGTCGAGGTCCGTCGTCAATAGCTCACATGTTGCTTTTTAGTGCGGGACGATATAATGTAACTCTCACTCACTCACCTAATAATATCAGTGGAAAAAGTTCCAATTGACGTCCAGTGCAGCAGGGAAGGCCTGATAAAGGTCAGAAAAACAATCTTCTCTCAATGGTATTGCCCATTTTGTCTCGAAAGTATTTCAGAAAAATTATTAATCTGACGAAATATTTATGATACAGAGAAAATGCTTGAATAAAATATAATTTTATATATAATGAGCAAAGTTATGTATAAAACTCTTATTTTCACTACAATGCTGATAAAAGAAACAAAATTTTATTTAATCTGCCACTCCTTCTTGAGTGATATTTAGCAATATTTTTTGGTAATTAAAGTAAACTATGAGGTAATGAAGTTGCTTTCGCTTATTCATTTTCTCGATAAATATCGCAGTACTTGCCGGTTATAGAGGACACGAGACTAAATTCTGGTCTACGGTGAGTCGAAAATTGTTTTTTCAAAACCTATGCGCAAATGATATTCTCTGGTATATAGATTAAGAAATAAATAAAAAAAATATTATGTTAAGTACTTCCACAGGAGGAATGCAATTAAGGTATTCGAGCCCTTTTAAGGTAAAAAGTCAAGGTAATTTTTGCTTAACGGAAACAAGCATTTCAGTATTTTTCAGCATTTATTGCGATGAGAGGACGCATACAAAATAGTCACTAGTAAGAGACACCCGATACCTTTAATAGTTCTTCTTTAGTACTAAATAAATAAAAACGTTTTGTCGAATGAGAGAGAGAAATTACGTTGTGCATGATAAAGCGGTAAATTGAAAAACCTTGGATCGAGTGAGTGAATATTAACGTCGCACTGTTCAGCTACTCGAGGGCTTTTGGTGACGGACCTCGTCATTTTGAAATATGGTCAAGTGACAAAGACGACACCCGAGATATAACCCTTCTCTCTCCTGACTACCACACCACTCCAACGGGAGGAGGTTTTAGTTCTCGACAGATTTAACGTTCATTAGCTCCCTTTGGTGGATCTTCAGCGGTACAAGGCTCGAACTCATGACACGCAGGCCACGAGTCCGTTACCTTGACCAGTAGGCTACCGCGGTTATAAACTTTGGATCGAACTGATTCGATAGTTCGAGGAGAGATAGGTTATGAAACCTTGCAATGAATATTGTGCTACTCAGTACTTATCAGTAATCGCCATGTTTTGGTCAGTTATGTTTAAAAAAATTTTTGAGTCTAAAATCATCTAATCAAAATTGAGTCTTTTCCCATCTTTTTCGAAATTTTAACTCCTTTGTGGAAATATTAAATTTTGAAATTATTTTTTAAAAAATTATCTTCTCCTAACTACCATATTGTAGAACATCTTTTCCGCATTGGTTGGTCCCAATTGATTAGAATTTTTTCTCCATAACCAAATAGTCAATTAGTTGCGGTTTGTGTCTTTTCTCTTTCTATTATACTGTTTATTAACTAACTGATTTTTGGGGTTAGGAGCTAAAACCTGATACACGTAGAAAATATGTCAAATCCCGGTTTGTACTGGTTCCAATAATAAAAATACGTAAAATTGAAAACTCCATTATTTTTTGACTTTTTATCATTGTGTTTGCAATAATACAGAATTAAATGTATCGGATAATATCACCAATGTTCGTGTTGGCGACAGCTCAAAAACAGTCGCCAACCCATGATCCTTGAAACCAATAAATGCCAACATTGCTTATTTCATCACTTCGAGATGGCATTTTTTCTACTTATGACTCTATTCCATTATATCTTGAGTGCTCCATAGAAACAGGACGATGAGTTTCACAATCTAAGCTCCAACGCTCTCACTGAATGCTATTTATACACCCGACCATGGCTGCCATTAGTATTGACTGTGTTCATTTCGTTTATGATGTGCAAGTAGATGCTTGCAGAAAGTGTATTTCTCAGAGAAAGTAACGACTTTCCACGAGGAGGCCGTTTCCGAAAACTCTCTCACGTCTTTGTATCGCGTACTTACTTCACAGCAAGCATAAGTGAAAATATACTAAAAGAAGTGAGGGTTGTCTTCACTCAATGTTAAGGAACCAAAGTTAAATGACTTTTCAGACAGAAAAGCGTATACATCTATTTTATATATACATTTTTGATAATGTAACCTAGGAATCGGCAACCTTTGACACGCGTTTGCCACATGTGGCATGCGGAACAATTTTCTACACTATTCAACAAATTTGTTAATTTTTGAATAAATGGTAGTTGATAAACTTGTAATGGCTATTGTTTGACAAACATCTTCAGAATAAAGGACTTTTATATGGATTTACGAAAAAATCTGAAGGATTACTTAAAAGATAAATTTACGGCTATTTTGTGAATTATTGAATGTCATTGCTGTAGAGATTTAATTGTTTGAAGAGAGAAAATTGCATGTGCTCTCTCTCTCTCTTTCCTCTTTTGGTTCTACATATCTAAGATAAAAATCTTTCCTCAAATGAAAACTATTTCAAGTCCACAAAGAAATTACAACAAATGGATACTCTGAATCGTATCAAATTGAAAGTCACACATTATACTCCTGATTTTGCGATATGAAAGTAGAGAGGTACAATGACTAGGTTCACAAAGTTTTTATTTAACTATAATGAAGAAAAGTACTTATATTTTATGTTGTCTGTTTCTAATTTTGACAAATAAATTTAAAATACAAAAAATATATATCAATTAAAATTTTTTTCGTTGAAGAAATAGTTATATTTTATGCTGTTTATTTTTATGTTAAGAAATATCTTTAAATGATCCAAAACTAATATATAATAAAACTGTAAATATCTATACCATTCACCTATATTATCTAACTCTGCTTGAGTTTTGGTGGGAATCGAATTTTTTGAAAAGTATTCTACTGTAAGGCACGCTGAATTTTATCAATAGATTGGTATGCCAAACCACAGCTAAAAGGCTGCAGACCCCTGATGTAACATATACAATTCGTTTATTACATTGCGTACTATAAAATTTAGACAGTCCCCAAATTGGGAAATTTTACAATTGTGAAAAAAATAAGTTGACATTGTAGTGTAGGAGACAATTCTTGGAACACATTTTAGAGCAGAAAAAGTGAACTCTTATCTATAAATTAATAGCTATAGGGTGTGCGAAAAGAATGACTAAGCTTTCAAAAATGAATTAAAAATAAACAAAAATTTTATCTCAGAAAAAATTTAAAAATTGGTAAAATATTGGTAAATTAAAAAATTTACCGATATTTTCCCATTTTAGAAACAATAATTTCTTTTTCGCTTCTTAATTTGAGCACATTTTTCTTAAAATGTACTGAAAAAAAATCTAAAAAAACCACAAAAAATTCCCCATACCTCCATATTTTTTAAAAAAAGTTGCCACAAGTAGTCGGATACCTTAAGCATTTTCGCGTTAAATGTGTTTCACAGTATTAATGTTGGAACCTTTTTCTGTCTGAAAATATAATTTTGATTCTATTACTTACCATTATGATCGTGGATTAAAATTTCACCTACATCGACATTTGATCCTATTTCTTGTTATTAACAACTTAAAATATTGCTTATTTCATTTTTTAGGTAAAACGCATTAAGCAGCATGTGCGTGCAAGCACACTCATAATTTAAGAAGGAAAAAAAAAAGCATTTATCTTTCAATGAATGGGTAAATAAATTCAGGACAGACAATTTAAATTTGACAAACAATAAAAAAGCAGCTGGGGTCAGTTTTTAATGTAATTATTAAACTGCGCTAAATTCAGGATGGTTACATGTTAAATGCAATCACGTACTCTCCATTGAATTCAAAACTAACATCAAGCATGCAATTGTTGCATTTGTCAAGTCCAGATACATTTTAATATTTGATGATTGGGCAGATGTCCTGTGGTATTAAGATTTTTCAAAGAATTTTTCAAAATTATAAAAAGTAACTTTTTTAATATAATACGAGTACTTTTTTATAATCCTTTTCTTTACATATGTGCATTGTTATTTTAAATAAATATGTACTTCAGAAAAAGAAAGTTCCTGTAAAATCGAAAGTTGGTAACAGTGAGGCGCATGACCTACTGGATCGAAAGCACGTGTTTGCATGTATCATGTGACTATGACGTCATATGAATTTAACTCATTTACTAATTTACTATTTGTTTGTTAACGTAATATTTCGAAGTCAACCTAAGGCTTTTGGAGAAGGACTTCGAAAATCTATTAATAAATTTATTTTTGTCTTAAAACATAATCTCTTGCAGAAATCAACCTACCTCTTTTAGTAACAGTTTGTTCAGCAGCCCATTTGCATGTATCGAATTGAATAAAATTAAAAACATTGATCAATATCTAAAACATTTGAAAATTCAAATGACATGTTTGTAATTATAAGTTCTTAATCGATATTTAAATCACACAAACGAAAAGTTTTGCTATTTATAAAAATTAAAACTGAACGTTTCTACCATTTTTTAAAATTTAGAACCGTAAGTTTCAAATTGTATAAATTTTTAATCAAGTTATGTTTTAAGCCATAATATATTGGTTTATGAACAAAGTGCGAACCATTGATACAATTATAAACAAAGTATCATATTAAAACGCGAATGAGACAATAAAAAAGGCCTAAGTTAGTCATAAATAATTTGAAATAACTTTATTGTAAACTAGCTGTTACCCGCCCGCTTCGCTGGGAATTTCATGATGTTTTATAAATTTTTACTGCTTATATATATGTATAAATTATTGATATCTAAGTCCTGCATTAAGAATTCGATTGTATTGAAAAATATACTTATACCTGTAACTGTCGCCTGTTGATAAAAAATAGGAGCAGAACTCATCTAATTTGTGTTTTCTAAAAATCTCTAAAATTGAAGCATAGAATGATGTTTGCTCTTTCGTAACCCAAAAACCAAGCGGATTCCCGCAAAACCAATTTCGGTGGATCTCTACTCCGTAAATTGAACATGCAAGCCAAATTTCAAGTCTAAATCTAACAGAAAAAAAGAAGTTTTACTATCAATATCCCGTAATCCCGTTGAAAGCTGTTTATCAATATAACCGCTCTTAGAGGATTTCAATTCAACAAAAGAAAAATGCAAACCAAATTTCATTATTATAGTCCTTGTAGCTCGAAAAAAGTAAATTTTTTTGGCAATACGTCCCAGTAATCCCTGCACCCCCCAGAACTTGATTTGCTTAAAATACATTCTTAGTGGACCTCTATTCAACAAAAGAAACATGCTTAACAAATTTCAAGTATATGGGTCTAACAATTAAAACAGGAATTTTTTTTCTGTAACTCCTCTTGACCCCTCGCAACCCTCCTTGGGGGTCAATTTTAGTTTTACTCTTTGTTAGAGGAACTCTATTCCATGAAAGGAACATGCCTACCAATTTTCAAGCAGGATGATCAAATAGTTTAAAATGGAAATATTTATCAATTACGCCTCTTAATCTCCCGAAATTAAACTTAGTAGTTCATATTCGCGAAACCGATCTTGTAGCGGTTCTCTACTTTACGAAAGGAATCTGCTTATCAAATTTCAAGACTGTACGTCTAATAGTTTAAAAATGGGGATAATTATCTATAACGCCACTTGAGCAACGCACTTATCCGCAACGCTACTTCTGGATCTGTTTTCACAAAACCAATTTTGTAGGGGAATTGCACACTATGAAAGGAATCTGCTTAGCAAAATTTGAAGACTGTGCGTCCAATAAATTAAAAATGCAAAAAAAAATTATCAATAACGCCCCTTGAACCCCCGCAACTCGCCCTAGGGGTCGATTTTCAAAAAACACATTTTGTAGTGTATCTCTATCCTATGAGAGGAATCTGCTTACCAAATTTCGAACTGTGCGTCTAATAGTTTAAAAATAGAAATAATTATTTATATCTGCCCTTAACACCCCGCAACACCCCTTGGGGTCAATTTTTCCCAAACCTGTTTTGTAGCGGATATTTACTCCATGAAAGAAACATTCCTACCAATTTTCAAGCAGGGAGGTGAAGTAGTTTAAAAACGAAAATATTTATCTAGTACGCCACTAAATCCCCCGCAACGCCATTTAGAGGTCTGTTTTCACAAAACCTTCTTATAGCTGATCTCTACTCTATAAAAGAAATCTACTTATCAAATATAAAGACTGTGCGTCTAATAGTTTAAAAATGGAAATAATTATCTATAACGCCCCTTAAGTCCCGCAACGCCACTTGAGGGCAATTTTCACGAAACCCATTTTGTAGCGTATCTCTACCCTATGAGAGGAATCTACTTACTAAGTTTCAAGACTGTACGTCTAATAACTTAAAAATCGGAATTTCTAACGCCCCTTAAACCCCGCCCCCGCAAACAATTGCTGCTAATTTGAAATTACAAACAGACACTTCAATTTTATTTATTTGTATAGATATATATTGGGATTATAATAACTATTGTTTAAATGTGACTAAAAATGTAAATAAAAAAAAGAAGAAAGGATTAAAACTAACCGTAAAACTTATCAATTTTTTGTTTCTTGCATTGCTTTTTGCTTATGAAGCCTTGATTTATTATTTTTAAAAGTGCATCCGAAACAGCCGATGCTCTACTTAACTGAACAGTGAGATAACTATCATAAAAAAAATTATGGCACGTGTCAGCGTATTATCATGTGCGCGTAACACTATTATGTCTCACTAGCCGTTACCCACCCGCTTCGCTGGGTATTTCATGATGTTATATATATCAACTATTAATATCTAAGTTCTATCATTAAGAGTTCGATTGTATTGAAAAACTTACTTATACCTGTAACTGTCGCCTCTTGATAAAAAAAAAGGGGGCAGAACTCGTCTTATTTGTATTTTCTAAAAATCTCTGAAATTGAAGTATAGAATGATGTTTGCATTTTCGTAACACTACAATGAGGTGGATTCCCGCAAAACCAATTTTCGGTGGATCTCTACTCTGTAAAATAAATATGCAAGCCAAATCTAACGGGGAAAAAACGAAATTTTTACTATCAATACCCCCGTAATCCTGTTGAGAATCGTTTTCCAAAATAACCGTTCTTGGCGGATTTCAATTAAAAAAAAAGAAAAATTTGAACCAAATTTCATTATTATAATCCTTGTATTTCGAAAGAAGGAATTTTTTTGTCAGTACGCCCCAGTAACCCCTAACAGACAGACAGACAGACAGACAGACAGACAGACAGACAGACAGACAGACAGACAAAAATTTTAAAAAAGTGATTTTTTGATATAAGTACCGTATATACCTTTAAATGCATTTAGTAACAAACTGCTAATTTGAAATTATAAACAGACACTTCAATTTTATTTATTTGTATAGATATATATTGGGATTATAATAACTATTGTTTAAATGTGACTAAAAAATGTAAATAAAAAAAAAAGAAAAGATTACAACTAACCGTAAAACTTATCAATTTTTTTGTTTCTTGCATTGCTTTTTGCTTATGAAGCCTTGATTTATTATTTTTAAAAGTGCATCCGAAACAGCCGATGCTCTACTTAACTGAATAGTGAGATAAAACTATCATAAAAAAAAATATGGCACGTGTCAGCGTATTATCATGTGCGCGTAACAGTGTTATGTCTCATGAAGAGCATCGGTCGCCAGTAACCAAAACAACGACTTCATTAGCTCAGCTTGGCGTTGAATTTGGCGTTCATCTTGGCATTCAGTTTCACTTTCACCCGTATAGTTCCCGTTCCCGTAAGAATACGGGAATAAAATATAGCCTATGTTACACCCCGTTAATGTAGCTTTTCATTAGTGAAAGAATTTTTAAAATCGCACCAGCCGTTTCCGAGATTAGCCGGAACAAACAGACAGACAGACAAAAATTTTAAAAATTGGTTTTTTGTTATGAGTACCGTATATACTTTTAGTGCATTAAGTAAAAAGCTGCTAATTTTAAACTACAAACAGACACTTCAATTTTATTTATTTGTATAGATAAATCGATTTCTCCAGGGAATGGTGTGTATATTGATATATAAAGCAAAACCAAACAATCTCTCTTCCGAATTTTTATAAAGGAATTTTAGTGGAAAACGCACGCGCACTACATATTGATGTAAATCAACAAATATGTGTGTTGTTACAAAAGATATATAATTATTCTGTCTTTGAGTTGATATTACAGAAGAGTTTTCCCGCAACAGAGCCCTTTCCTGAAACTAAGCTAATCATTCAAAAAAAAAAAATTAAATGTCAAAAAGGATTTTAATAAGTGCCTGTATGAGGATGTAATAGATAATCTTATCAATATTTAACACATTACGTGAGATTACGAAAAAAAAAGATTAAAAATAATCGTAAAGACGGATTTATACATTGATTAAATAAACTTTATGTTGATGCACTAACATTCAAATGCCGAAAAATGTAAACATGAGTTTTGAATTGCAAAGCGAGTATAAAAATTGTGTATAAAATTTCTACTCGTTAGACTTTATTATGGTGACAAGGAAAGCGAAACGGTTGAAACTTAATCCTAAACTTTACTATCCCGCATTTTCTTGAAATAAATATTAAGTTATTTAATGCATTAATATTTACCACTGCGTAACTATGGCAACACAGGTAACTCGATTTAACGCATCACTTGACTGATGCGTTCTCAAAAATATTCTGTGGTTAAAAACGAAAACTGTAGAAAAGTAATAGTCTTGAATTCATCTTTTGCGTTTGATATCGGGCTGGCATCAGTAATTTGATCAGCTCTATATCTTCTAAATAAATGAAGCGTGGAATAAAGGAAATCAGAAATTCCAGTGACCATTATCCAAA
>BMAO01010580.1:0-20156 GCA_019973975.1 Trichonephila clavata | reverse complement strand
TATTTTTTTAAAAAAATCCATTATTTTTAATTAATATTTCATTATAAATGCAGTATGACATTTATGAAACTTATCACTTTAACCGTATGCGGAACTAAATGTATTTCAGCATGACGTTAAATAGAGAGAACTTTTTGAGTTACTCACGACTTGGGTGTTCCTTTTCGGCACGGTCAAAGGAAAAGAGGTTGCTTGTCATTCGTAGATGTGCAATGACGTCATTATTCTGGGTTGCCTGGTTTGGCGTTATAGCATTTTTCTATGCCCTAGTGGTTCATTGAAACAAGAGATATGTCTCTATTTAGGAGATTGTTTTTCAGGCAGTTTTTTCTTCCATGTCTTGAGTATAATAGTGAAATTCCCTTAGGTATCTAATTTTCACTGTAAAAATAAAAATCTGTTTTTTTTTTCATTCACCTAAATCAAAATTTTTAGTGAATTTAATTTTGCAGAAGAAATATATATTTGAGCTTAGTAAATGAGAAACTTAATTACAAATAAAAAAAGATTGTTATATAATTTTTTAATAACCCATTTACTGTGATTAATAATACTTTGAAAATGAATTACGTATTTCGACTTTTATCCTTATGTAAGATATAAAAAGGTTAATTACAAGCAGAGAAAATTGATGTTTTTTATAATATATATTGGTATATTAAAGCACATTTTTGTAAATGAAAGTACTTTAATTAAATCTGTTCATGTAAGTGTTATTTTAAAATGTGAAAATATTATCTTAATTTCTGTTATGTAATCAGGTGATTTTTTTTTTATGTGTGAAAGACATATTTATTGACATTTTAAACTGATTTGTCCAATAATCTATTTTTTTTTTTATTTTTAGAATTAAATTTACTACAAAATTTTTAGCTATTATAAACTAAACTATAAATAAAGCCTATGCTTAAATTTTTATTTTCTATCTTTAGTAAAATACTATGAATAAAGTGATTCGTGGCAGTTGCATAAAAATCATATACTGATACTTTTTTTCATATATTTTTAATGCGTTCTTCTGTAGCATATGGTAAATGATTATTGTTTGATTTATAAATGTGTGTGGAGTAGTTCTATTTTGTTTAATGGAAGAAAAATAAAAACATGGAAGAGGGAGAGAGTTACAGATTTTTATTCCTTTTTTATATTTGAATAATCAGACAACCTGATCATACTTCTTATCAGAAATTCCATTATAAGAGGAGTACAGAATGATGGGATGCAAACCCCACCCAAAGACGAATAAATTTTTAATTTTAGCATGAAGATTAAGTCTTGGTGTTTTCGTCTATGTTTTTTTTAAAAATATAATCCTCGTCACAAAAATAATCTGTGTACACTACTTCCCATTATTATATATATATACATATAACTCTACTTTTCGTTCTCATAAAAGTGAACCTTTCAAATCAATAAATACTATTGTATTCAAATCATGGAATTCCTGATAAAGCCATGCAAGGTGCAATCTTAATCTACTTGATAGAATGTGTAATATGTTTATTAACACATAGTGGTAAGATTGGCCTAAGTTATAAGAAAATAAATATATATTTATATTTATGTTTTTCTTCTATTTGTAAATTGAAATGAGGATGCTGTTATTTTTTTTCTTACCAAAGAGGGACTAAGATAACCCAACAAAAGTTTAAGGCTTCAGAACAAGATTCCCCTATAACGTTATTAAATCTTATTAATCTTACTCATTCGATACATAGGTTGCATTTTTAATAATTGATTGAAAGGTTATATTTATCACATTTAGAAGCAACGCAAAGACTTAATTTTTAACCACAGGTTGATGACAAGAACGACACCTGAGATAACACTTCTCTCTAATAGCTTTCACACCAAATTCAAACTAACCATTTGAATTATCATTAACCCATTAAGGATCCAAGTTTAAATGATTTTTCTTCAAGATATGAAAATAAAATTAATATACAATCAACAATTAAAAGTACGAAAAAAAATTAAAATTTTACTTTAACTGAAAAATAACCAAAAAAAATGTTTTAAAAATTAAAAATTTAATTTTCCGTTTTCGCAAAGACGGTCTCCTAATAAGTCCTCTTTTATAAACTTTCCCAAAGTAATATAAAACGCTGGAAAGCATTGTAAATTTCGACACTCTTAATGTAAACATCCGAAGAGAAACCTCAGCTCGTAAGGCCTTTTCGGCTTGTCATTTTGCTCATAAACATTGTATCCCTTCCCCCCCCCCATCCCACAGGAAACGTTGGGGGAAGGGGAGAGAATGTTCTTTACTCAGACTTCGCTGAATCTTGGACAATGGTAAAGAGATGGTATCTGTTTTTTCTTGAAGACGGAGAGGCAGAACCATATGTCTAAGGCAGGGGTGACCAACCTTTTTGGGAAGAGTGCCACTTGTAACTTTTCCAACAAACAAAACAACTGGAAAAGGTGAAAAAATGTTACTTGTAGGCTTATTATGGAATTTTTACGCAAATAGTGCATTTTTATGTAAATCTAAGAGTGGAATTCAAAGATAATATAAAAAATAAGACAAAAGTACAAACTTAAGTTTTATAGTTAATTAACTTTTTACAGGTTCACAAATTAATTAGGTTAGCTATAAAAAAAAAAGTAACTTGAGACATCTAGTTCTAAATAATTACTAAGCAGTCAGTACTTTTTTAACGTGGCTTTTGAATTTGTAGTCTTTTTTTTTTTTTTAACCAACTCATCAATATTAAGATTAGTATTCGGAGATGCTAACAAAATTATGTTGTTTTTTAGGTGTATATCAGTAAATTTTGAGTTATATTTTGATTTTATTATATTCATAACAAAAAACATTTGTTCAAAACATATTGATCCAAACCTACAACAATATCTGACAGCCAAATCGAGTAAATTTGGAAATTGCTTGCTCGTACAACTTTTCAAAATTCTACATAATTCGGATTCCTTGCAGTTCAAATAAGTTCCTTATATTTTTGCTTTTTTATGTAGTATGGAGCTGTAGATCAATATTTCCGATTTGGGTTTCAGGTGGGTAACAATAAACGTTTTGCCGAGAAATTATGGAAAAAAATGTATGGAAATATCAACATTTTTTTATGTTTTTTTTTTTTTTTTTACTACTGTCTTGAAAGTCATTAAACCTAGCACTGAATGAATATTGCAAAATGGATATTAAACTTTTAAAACTATCGTAACTCGAGGCATTATTAACTTTAATTGATAGTTCGTGCATTAAAGTGAAATTGTTAATCTTTATCTCCAAAATCGAGAAGAAAAGAAGATACATGATCAATTAGGGTACGAAAGTATACTCTTTTCATTGTAGTCATAAATTTAAATCATTTAAATGCCTCATTGTATTGGCAAGCAAAGCTAAATCTCAAACTCAATCTGCATTCTTGAGTATCAAACACTCACTGGTAGTTCTCAGTAGGTAGTTGTCCTCTTCCAGATATTTTAAAACATGCTCCATCAAATTCCAAAATCTCACGAATGCACTTCCTTTGAAAAGCCTGCTCGCACAAGAATGAAGGAGTATTTTCTACTTTATAATTTTCTACTGTAATTCAATTAAGTGTATTTAAAATAAATTTTGATGTCTTTGTTTTTTGTCTGGGACAACCGCATTTCAATAAAACTGTAGTTGTTGACGATGATGAATGCCCAGAGAAACCAAGCTCACCCAAAGAGGGTTTTAGAGCTACAACCGATCCCTCGGGAAACAACCACCCTCACGTCCAATTTTTATTGTAAAAAAAAAAAAATCAAAGTTTACATTTTAAACAATTTCAACTTTTTTACAAATACAAAAGAAATAATAAAATTATACAAAACAAATGTACCATAGACAAAAAAAAAAAAAAAAAAAACAAGAAGCATAAATAATTACATTAAAAAAAAGTTTCTTTGGAATCAAATTTTCAGTTGATGACACCACTTCCTGTTGATATTTTCCCGCCATTTGGTTCAGTTTTCAGAAAAAGAAAATGATTCATCCGAAGGAGGATTACTTTTTTTGCCAGATCTCCTCCCCCCCCCCACCATTTTTTTTTTTTTAAAGAAGCATAAAAAAAAAGATAGCAGCAGTGAAAAATGAATAAATAAATAAAGAGAGAGAGAAAAAAAAGGGGGGAGGGAGATAGATTATTGAATTTTATTGGAGATATAATTTTTTGCTAAAAAAATAAATAAATAAAATAATAAAAATAAAAAAAACAGGAAATTAACCTGAAAGTATACAAAAATTGTTAGCCAAGAGTTAAACCAGGAAGCTGCAAAATATTGTGAAATATAAATGGGTATAGAGATTAAGAATAAAAAAAAAGAGGGTGAGGAAAAAAAACAAGATATCAATCATTGGCATGGCCAAGTAATTTTAGCGCGTTTTTCACATGTTGTATTTTACAATAATGCAACTAATGAACTTTTTACTAACAGAAAGTAGTGTGTACTATACTTTAAAAAAAATTTTAAAAATTATTAAATTTAAATAAGATTCGGCTCTTCTAGGGCACAAATGCGACCAAATGCCGAAAACCCGAGGTCAATTGGTTGCTTATTGGCTGAGAAAAAGGTACAACAAAATATGGAACGAAGACGAAATTTGCGTCCTAATAGCGCTTTTTTTACACTACGTGAAAAACGTGCTAAAAAGGCAGGAAACATTTGTGGAAGAGGAGGGGGGGGGGACCGCTTGTATGTGACCACTAAAGAATACCGACCAAACCCACCTAAGGAATATAAAACTATAGTAATAATATTAATTATCTTTTTGAATTTTTAAATTTTTCATAAGTCTTCGCGTGCTACTATTACAGCACAGTCGTGCCACGGGCTGGCCACCCCCGATCTAAGGTTTTATTGACAATTAAGGGGCATGAAAGTTTATGAAACTAAGTTTGACTTGTACATTATACGTTGCTTATGATTTTTTTCTTTGTGGATTATCTTTTTTGCATATTTTCTAAAAACAGTAAAACTTTCTCTCTGTTAATCAAATCATAAAATTCATTAAATTCTTTAAAATTGGCTCTTTGTTTTAAGACGTCTTAAAAATAAAAGTTGCTTTATGATACACAAAAGTATAGTTATCCTTTGAAAATAAAAATCAATATATGACTATTATTTATGCAACGGATTTTGAAAGAAAAGATGTCTTTCACGATAGTATGTGTAGTTATAACAATTTTTTCATTGAGAAAACAAATCGCATATATATATAAAAAAAAGGTTAAGGAGTGAATTATTTGTAAAAAAGAAGTAACTGATAAATTATCTATCTCTCTAAACATGTATTCCCACTAAATTCCTTTAAATTTATTTTGCTATAAAATTAAGCCACCTGTAAATAAACCTTTCCAAAATCTGATAATATATTTATAAATCAGCCACAAAAACAATTTTAAGCAACTTACAATATGGTATTAAATAACTAAAATTAGAATAATACTACATTATTTATCCTGATACGTAAAATTGCGTTACGAATAATGAATCACAATTGAAATATTAAATTTTCAATTATAGTTTCCTTAAGAAAAATCAAAAAAGTACCGTTCATTTTCATTGTTAAAATTTAATTTCAAAAATTTTTTGCCTAAATTAACCGAACCTAAAAAACATTTACTGATACTTTTCTGTCCATGAAGCTTTGATGCTTTTCTCTTTAAGAACTGAGGAATTTTTTGTTGCTCTTTGAATATTAAAGAAAAAATTGTAACTGTAAAATCCTGGTTTTTTTGGGTTTTTTTAATATTTCAATAATCAGTCGATCTTTGTGATCATACTTTAAAAATCCCTAACTCCATGACCACATATTAAAAGAAGAAAAAAATTCTACTCTATTTCTCATTATAATTAACATTACCAATCAATGACTACTATTTATAGTAGTCATTGATTGACTACTATATGGTATGACTACTATTGGTGTCACATTTAGATTCCGAATTGCTGATAAATTCATGACCGGCGAAATCTTACCAGCTCGATCGAAATTGTGATACGTTTATGTACACATGGCGGTCCGATTCGCTTAAATTATATGAAGAATTAATCATTATTTCTATCCTTTTATAAGAAAGAATTAATCATTTTATTTTTTAACTGGAATGCAGCTGTTATTATTTTCTCACCCAAGAGCTTAGAATTACAGAACCAGTCTTCCATAGAATGTTATTAATTAGTCTTAAAGTCATTCATCTTATATATAGAGTATATTTATAATTATTAATTGATAGTTAATTAATGTTACATTTTGAGTCAACATGAAGACTGATAATTTTGAAAAGGACAATATAACTGAGCTAACACTTAACTGTTCTAATTACACCATCACATCTATATTACTCGTTCAAGTAATTATCGACACATTTATTCACATAACTCTTAATTTCTGTAATTATTTAATATAAAACTTTCCTCTTCTAACATGTTCACAATGATAAATCTTCTATGCAGATGCACTTCGGCATCGATATCCAACAATTTAAATTAGCTTTCGATTAAAATTTAATAAATTTTAGGAAACTAAAAATAAGAACTGACCGATTCAAATTTTCGAAGCGAGATTAAAGTGATTTGAAGATTTAATTGAGAATGAAATACAGCTATATAAAATTGCCTTCTTTAATGATTATTCTATCTTTCACATTTCGAATAAGCAACATGTGTGTCGTGTTTTTAGCTGTAACATTTTAAAACACAAATTTGTAACAGTCCCATTCATTCTCGAAAAAGCTAAATCAGTTGTTATTTTTCTTTAAATCCGATATAAGAAATCCGATACAAAATTAGATTTGCTCTTCTCGTGTCTCTTTGTTTTATGGCAAAGAATTGAATACAAGGTATAGCTTTAAATAAAAATGCGTTAGATGCATTCATTCTATTTTTTTATGAGATAGTTATTTCATAAGTTTGTAGATGCTCTGAAAATTCTCCCGCGTGCCATATGTAACCGATGCTTGGTATAACACAGGCATGTCAAAATCATTTGATATCACGGGCCACATGAGCTATTTCCTATTAAGTTGAGGGCCGCATGTTTCTAATGTTCAAAAATTTAATAAAACAGGATTTTTAGAATCATTATATTCTATATTTATAAAATTCAATATATTATATAGTATGCATACATAATCATTTAATATTTCATTTTGTTTTTTAAACTATGCATGTTTTATATTGTTTTATAATAAAACAAAAATTAAAGTTACTATACAAAATACAATTTAATGTTAATATTGTTCTTATTTTCTCAAAGCAAGTCATCAAAATTTGGTTGAATATATTGAACTCATGTAATTTTTAAAAAAATGTTGATAAATATTGATCATCTGAAAGGTCTAGATCATTTAACCTAGATCTTTCTGAATTTCTGTTATTTTTTGTTAAAGAAAATGGTTGCTTGCATAAATAAGTGCTTCCGAACTTAGCCACTATACGTGGTTTCTTAAAATGATAACATTTTAAGAAACCGATCTACATATATGAATATGTATAAACATTTAGAGTTCCCACTTCAAAACATTTTTGTTTCAGCAAATAATCACAATAGATTTCAATTAATTCCATTTATAACTTTTCCTCAACAATTATAATATCGATAGATAGAGGCGAAGTTAAGAAACGGAATAGTAATTCAAAATTTTTAAAATCAAAAAACATTCGATCGAATTCCATTTCTAACAATTTAATTTGGTGAGACTATTCTGTAAATTTTAATTTAAGGGATTTAATAAATAGATTTTCTTTAAAGCTTTCAAAGCGAGGCAAGTTTTCTCTTTCTGTTTGTAATAATTTTTGTTTAAAAGCGTTAATATTATCAAATAGCATTGTAGCAAAAAGATTTTTGACTTGAAGTTTAAAGTTAAGTTGACTTGTAAGATCAACTGAGAAAGTCAGGTGCTTTACCCAATGTTCATCTTTTAATTCAGCACTTTCATAATTTTTATTTCCAAGAAAATGATTTCATCCAGCAACTTAAAAAATCGTTTTAACATTTTATGAATCAAAATCTATTGAGCTCATATGTAATATGTTTGACCTATAAATTCACATTCTATATCATCCAGAAAGAAGCAAATTGTCGATGCCAAATTCTACATGCTCGAATATAGTTTACAATTTTAAAACATGTCCAGTATATCCAAGTACAGTACTTGCTATGAAATAATACAATCCAAATGATCAAAATTACTATTACGATGCTGTTTTTTGCTTGTTTCTTTTAATCTGGCAACTCCTTTAATAATACTGGTCATGGTAAGTGCTCCATCAGTTTCAAGACAAACCCACTTTTTCAAGGACAGTGAGTGAGTGAATATTAACGTCCCACTGTTCAGCTACACGAGGGCTGTTGGGGACGGTCCGCGTAATTTTGAACCATGGTCAAGTGACGCGGACGACACCTGAGCCGGCACCCCCTCTCCTAACTACCACATCACACCAACGGGAGGACGTTTGAGCTCTCGACAGATTTTACGTGCATCGCTCCCCTACACGGCGGGCCTTCAGTGGTACTGGGCTCGAACTCCTGACATGCTAGCCACGATCCGATGCCTAAACCACTCGGCTACCGCGGCCACTTTCCAAGGATAACTTACACTTCATGAAGATTTTCAAAAGTGCATCAAAATAATGTATTACGCATAACACATAACTCGACCCGACTATAATTCTCGATTATTTCATCACCTATGCTGGCTACAGAATTTCAACTTAAATTACACTTAAAATTTTTTACTTGTACTGGGCATATCGTATTTATTCGAAACTAAGCCGCACCCCATATTCTCAACAAGTTATTGTGAAAAATGAAAAATAGTGTAAAATTTTTATCGATATCAAATTTTACGAAATTAAAATAAATTTTAAATGAGAACTAATAAGCGAATTGTTTTTTTTATCAGTATTACAAACTTTTAATTACTTACGGGACCCCGTAATTGCTCCAAATACCCCTTCAACAAATTTCTTTCCCTTGGATTCTAAACCACACCCGATTTTCAGCAGCATTAACATTGGGAAAAAAGTGGGATTTAAATTCGAGTATATATGGTAATTCTTCCGCTTTAGTTAAGCATTCACTAATACATTCTTCTTCAGTAAATGGTTTCGATCTGTGCTTGCGATTAAAAGTGATAATATATAGTTTTTACTGCAGTTGTATTGTCTTCAACAAATTTAGGTGGCCGCGGTAGCCTAGTGGTCAAGGTAATGGACTCAAATAATGAATTCGACACTTGTACCGCTGAAGATCCGTAACGCAGAGGGGGCCGATACAGGTTAAATATATCGAGGCTCAAACGTCCTCCCGTTGGTGTGGTATGGAAGTTAGGAGAGGAAGGTGCCAGCTCTGGTCTCGTCCTCGTCACTTGACCATGATTCAAAATTACGAGGTTCGTGGCCTCGTAATTTTGAATATATTGCAGTTTTCATTTTTTAAAAAAAAAATTACGATTTTCATCTTTAATTCATCTTTTCCTACTCTGTTCTTGAAGTTTGATATTTTTTATTAAATATCTTTTTAATTTAGTATGTATCGATAACTCCAACACTTAAGCAGTAGACTCAAGAATCTCTAGCACAATACGCTTATTGCTGCAAACACTGCCAATACTTATGGTTCTCTCTTAGTCGATATTCATGCAACAATCACAAAACAGTTTCTTGTGGACTGGCGTTTATTTTTTACTCATAACTTCTTTTTACATTCGCATCGGAATTGCAGGGCATGCGCAGTTCAGGCAGCGTAATTGGGATTGCGTAAACACAGTTCATACATGCATTGCTATAAACACAATAACACACTCTACTCTCTTAATTACACAGATAGCGCTTCGTATGCCGTGAACTAATAGTATGAATAAAAACCAAAATCCACTTTCATCTACAAACGATTGAGTAAACATTGCACTTTTTCTCGGTCATCTTGGGGGTTTTAGATTTTAAGAAAATGAAACTTCAGCGACCTCTGACGTCAGTTTATTTTTATCAAAGCACACAATCTCTATAAACATATCTATCTAAATTTAAATATCAGAAAAAAGAAATTTTTAAAATCATTTTCATACTCGAAAGGGGAAAATTTAAACTTCGTAACAACATGATAAAATTTTAATTCATATGCAAGTATACAAATTGAATAATACTAATATCAACTGAATACTGACGATAATAAACATGTTCAATAGCTTAGGTTAATCCATTAAGGATTAATGAGAGAAGTAACTCAAGTTTTAAAAAGGAGTATTTGGAAAAAGGAAAACTTCGCATAAGGAGCCGAAATGATCAAGTAACACACTGAAAAGTTATTTAAAGATAAGATATTCATTGACTTAAAACAAGGAATGTGTAAGAATATTTCTGTTATAAGAATACATTTGGACGTATTATAACTGAATTATTTAAAAAGTTATAACATTTCATATCACAACTCTATAAAATGACACTTGTAGGAACTAGTAAGGAAAAAAATGAAGGTTCAATTGAAAATTAATTTCACTTCATTTTTGAACATTTCAGAGATGAAATATATGAAAATTAAGGAATTAAGTCCTGCTTGATATTTTACAGGTCCTGGATTTTTTTTGAGATACCATGTAAAAAAAACTGAAATAGAGTTATAAATAATTAAGATAGGATTTTAAAAAGAAATTAGCGTGCATACACCTCAATGTTATAACAGATATAAAAATCAAGTAATAAATAGAAGATGAAAAATACTGATAAAAATATGGAATCCATCTACTTAATGTATTTAGATGCTAATAGTTTATATGTTTGGGCTATTTCTGAATAATTACCATATTTTGGTTTTAAATCATTGAAAAAATGTGTAGAAAATGTAACTAAAATACCAGATAATTCTATAACGAAATACATATTAGAAGTTTATTTAAAATATCCAAAAAATTATGATTCCCATTCGAATAGTTCCTAAAGCAAGTTCATTAGTTTCTAAAAGTATATCTGAACAAAGTAAATCATTAATAAAATTATACATATATCATAATAAATATTATTCATTATAAAAGTTTAAAACAGTATTAGAAAATAGGAATTAAGTTATAAAAGTACATCCAGTGTTTTAGAGTTTAAACGGAAAGACTGATTAAAGAAATATATAGAACAAAACACTCAAAGACTATAAATGATTCTAAAAAAAAAAAAAAATTAACTTAATGAATAATTTTATATTAGTCTAAGAATATATTAGGTAAAGATTTATTTTGTAATTATGAAAAAATTTGAAAATTAATAACCGTGGGAATCCAAATTTAAAGAAGGAACTATATTTATTGAAAATTTGGTAGTTTTCTCAACCTGTATAGAAACTAAACATGATCATAGTTGAAAAATGATTCATAAAACAAAAGAATATTATGATATTTATCCTCCAGTTATTGGCCTCCTTGTAGAGGGGCTGATGCACGTTAAATGTGTCGAGGCTCAAACGTCCTCCCATTGGTGTGGGAGGGAAATTAAGACAAGGGGGTGCCAGGTAAGGTGTCGTCCTCATCCTTTGGGCATGGTTCAAACGTTAATATTCACTCTCTCTCCAGTTATTAGAGGTATTCAACTGTTTGTGTGTGTGTAATTCTATGAACGGTTTTAGAATATCACCATAAAGCTAATAATATGTTGTACAATAATAGTATTCAGTGACGCTCACAAGGGTGTTGTCCTGGGGGTCTGGACACTCCCCAAAGCCCTTGAGATTTTTTTCGATTGATGATAATCCTATGTATATATATAACGTAAAATTTAATTAAGTACTTGTAATTAACAATTTATTTTATTAATTAATGCTAATTATTAGTTTAATAATTTATTTTTTACTGCTTTTTGTTAACAAAATCAGAAGAATCAATTGGTGTCGTCTTGATGTATGATACGAGTTGGGAGACTTTCGACCGTGGACTCCCCCCTTGAAAAATTTTTGTGTGCGCTATTGATAGTATTTGTTTTCATTATAATCATTTGCCCATACTAAAGGGGAAAAAACATTTCTTCCTTAATATGCTCTTTGTACATTAAATTCTTTACTTTCAAATGCTTTTTCTAATTTGATCATGGCCGCGGTGGCCGAGTGGTCTAGGCATCGGATCATGGCTAGCGTGTCATGAGTTCGATCCTAGTACCACTAAAGACCCACCGTGTAGGGGCGCGATGCACGTTAAATCTGTCGAGAGCTCAAACGTCCCACGTTGGTGTGGTAGTTAGGGGAGGGGGGTGCTAGCTCAGGTGTCGTCCGCGTCACTTGACCATGGTTCAAAATTACGCGGACCATCGCCAAAAGCCCTCGTGTTGCTAATCAGTGCGACGTTAATATTCTCTCTCTAATTTGATCATTTATATTTTGTATATAATCAAAAAATATTATTCCTAAAATAATATATTTTTTATCTGCTTATAATTTTTATTAACATCGTAACATTTTAAAAATGTTTTACATTAGGTGAGATCTAACGCGAGTTTTTGAAAACTAACATTTTGTTCAAAATCTGAAATGTCATCTAAAAAAACTATAAATATATATATTTAAAGTTTTTATTACATTTTATAGCATCAGAATTAATGTTAATACTTATTTCAAACTTTTCTCTTAATTTTACCCTTTTCTATTACAAAGTGGCAAATGTTTTTTACAGCCTTAATAATCTTTAGAATAAGTGTATATTATTAGTTATAATTTATCTTTTTTTATCATATAAAGGAATTTTTGCATTTTTAAACAAATTTTAACTTTTACAAGCCTGAAACTTATTGTGAGCATTTTTTGTTTTCTAGTTAGGCAACATTAAAATGACTTAACCAAGAAATAATTGTCGCATTCGAAATAATCCAAGCAAAAAAAAAAAAAACATGCTTTGTTGCACACACACGTTAGAAATCACTAGTTCCGTGCAAACTCCCCCCACCTATCCCCCCAAAAATATTACTACAACTTATAAAAACACTTGTTGTTTATTTTAAATAATTTTTCAATGTACACTTCATGATCATATTATATTGCTCAATTCCTTATGTATATAAAAATAAGCTAATTTGTTAAAAATAGCGCTTAAAATCCCATTCATGTTTGAGCAAAGAAATAGCATCGATTAAAAAAGGAAATGCTGGTATATCAGCTGATTTAAATAATGTAATCATAAAACACACATAAGTATTGCAGATATAAAAAATTAAAAATCGTATTATTTTAGACTATCACTAATTAGGATTGATATCCATGAGCTTTAAAACTGAAATTTTTCTAAACTATTTTTTAAGGAAATAAAGATTATCAAGTGGAAGGAAATGAGTGCAGTGTGGGAATGTCCTCACGAATGCTTTGTTCGTCTTGTTATGCCCCCCCCCTACTCCTTAGAAGCAAAGCGAAGCAGATGTCATCTCTTTTACGGTAGAGTGATATTGAATAATTTAAATGTTAAGTTTAATACATCAGGCTATTATTTGCAAATTTACATTTTAAGTTAATTTAGTAATAAGATTTAGAGTCCAAATTCTGTGGTTTTGAGAGAGAAGTTTTTTGGCATCCCCTTTCGCTCTAGGGGGTTTCTTTCTCCCTACCCTCTCTAGTGTTTGGGAACATCGCACACGGCTCGGGTTACATCCGGTATGTGGGCAGAATAGGGAGTGTTCCTTGTAGTGTCAAAGGTTGCCGGGGCGATGTTCAAGACAATGTCCATACGCACAGCTGTAGTATGTCGGTAATCAGCCTCTATATTTCTACGAAAGATCAGAGGAGAGAGAAGGGAGCTCTTTGATTATTCCTAGTGTCAATGACTATATGTCACACAGGCTATAAAGAAAGATTAGCTTTTACTTTCTTGTGAAGTTTGAACTGAGCCAATTTTCCGACCAGAAATTATTTTATTATGAATCTATATCCTGATATACCCCTTACGATTACAACTAATTAAATGGGGAACCAGGTTTATCGTGGTCATGTTATATCAAATACATTTTCTATACGTTTTAAACAAATTTTGTTACATAATGCTTAATTTTTTCTTTCTTAACTAAATTACCACAAAAATAAATCTCGGCCAATGATACAGCTTTTAGTAGATATAATCCATCATTAGAATACAGAGAATAGAATAATATGAAAATTGTGTGAAATAAGCAAAATAAACTTCGGTTTTTTCGGTCAAACTATTGAAAAGGGTGTTTTATCAAATTTAATGCAGTCGCATACTATTGAAATTGAGGCAACACATATCTACGAATCCAATGTTTCCGTGTTATTTATATAGCAACCAATATCACAATGTGTCAACAATGTATTATATTCTAATTGTAAACTATATTTTAGATTGTCTCATTTCAAAATTATTTATCAAAATAACAAATGTACTCGTATATGTTATTAATTGTATAAAATGTTTCAAAAAATATGTAATTTTTGCAAAAGTTTACCAAATTTGTAAAAATTTATGTGTTTTACCAGAGTTCCAGTTTCATATACGTTATAGGTGTAATGATATTTGGTTACTGCATGCTTCTTTAAAAAGTTTGTTTTTATACATGTATATATATATATATACATGTGAATGTATAATGCAATTATTTATGAGATCAAATTTTCTTTTATTTCAACAAAAAAAAAAATGTTATAGTTGAAATTTGATAGAAATTATCTGTGTCATCACACATTTTGCGATATTAATAGCTTTACCAGATTTTTTTACTCACTTTGCATGATTAAATTTTTTTACTTCATTATGAACTAGAATTGGCACAATTAACTGCATTTAACATAGAATGAGAAGTAATGGATCTACACTAGGGGATTCAATATTATCTTTGATTCAAAAGTAGTTTTTTTTTAAATTTCAGAATCTATTAAAATGAACATGGAAGAATAAAAAATAGAAGTAATACAATAAATATTGAAGAACAAATAAACTATTTTCAAAGTATGTGTATGTTTTGAAGATTTACGAAACAGAAAAAACTTGAAGGGTTGGAACTTGATAATTAAATTAAACAGGAATTCAAGTATGATCTCCATTTATTTAAAAAGTGTGTTTCATAAAGTTAAAATGTGTTTTAAAATTTTAGGGTCATGCTTATCATTGGCAAATGTTGCTTGGAGCACCTAGTCCTGTCGGACTGAAATCTCCTTTCAGGGATCTTTAGATGACTGTAAAAATTTCTACCAATGCCCATTGTAAAAAAGTTATTGAATTTAGAAAATAATAATAGAAAATTACATTAAATAGCTAAAAAATTAAATTAAAATTAATAAAAAGCTCTTTTAAGAACTCAAAAAAGCATGAGAAAATGTAGTCTGAGAGTGGGCGGGGCACAGGTCATGCTTAGAAATAAAATCAGTTTTATAATTAGATACATTTCTATGGATAAACACTTTTTAAATCGGAAAGGATAAAAATTTACGACAGGAAAATCTTGTAAAAATTCTGACCACTTTTTTTAAAAAAACATATGCTTTGTATTTTTAAAGACTTAAATAAAAATAAATTTAGAAATGCTCTTAGTAATTTGTAAATAATTGGCCGTATGATTTTTAACATAGAGAAATGCATCCCTTTTATTACTACTATTAGTTCACTCTCTCCCTATGTATACATATTTATTTATATATATTAACTTAAAATTTTCAACTCCTGTTAATAAAATACTTCCTATTCATCCATTCAAAGTAGGAATCGACTTAATTTTTTCATATTATTTAAAATAATTTATTGTCACGAAATAACTGTGTGAAATTGTAGTTTCTACTGTTGATAAGGTAAAAAATATTTCAATCAACCTTTTCGCTCATTTTGTACGCATTTAAATAAGGGAATTTATTTTTAATTCGGCATTCAATATAGTTATTTTAGTAAAGGAAACCATAAGATAGTATCGCATGGTTTCTTATCGAACGAGAATTCTTACATTTTAAATTTTTATCTTTCTTTTTATAAGAAAACTTATTGCAAATTAGACATAGCTTGTAACATTTAGGATTTTTATTCCATCTAATTAAAAACTTTGTCACAGGCAGTATGTAATTAAATTGTTGACTAGTTCAAAATCCAATTTCATTTGGTAAAAAAAAAAATGAATCGCTTACTCAAATATGCATTTAGCAGTAATATGTAATGAAATCCTCTTTTCATTCGGCATAAATATGGAAACGAATTGGGTCGAGTTTATACATTATATGTATAGATATGATTATACTATGGTAGGATATACTAATTTTTGTTTGAAAATGAGTTATTTTATAATCTGATTTAGCTTTCAAGTGTGAGAAAAAATATTGTTACTAGTTAATTTTGCTCTTTATTTTTACACAGAATATTTAGTCATAATTTTTTTTTTTACTAAGCTTTTAAAAATTTTCGGATTGTATTAAAAATATCAGAGAAACTGGATTCATTGTCAGAGTGAAGATCATGGCTTCCGGTTAATTTATCATTCGACTCTTGTGCCCTTATGAATATATAAACATATTGAATTGTGTGTTAATAAAACAAGTATTTACGATTAAACTTTAATTTGATGATCCACAGAATGAGCGAAACAAATAATCGATTTAATAAAAATATAATCAATGAATATTTATTAGCACAATGTGTATAAAATTAATTAAACATTGTATTCCGTGGTGCAGAAAATTTAATATGAAAACAAGCATTTCACACACAAATCACTTTAATAAACGCTTTTTATTCTGTATCAAATTACTTACCCTTTCGACTTACAGTAATTACATTTTTGAAAGATCGCCTCTAAATCACTTCTTGGTTTTATTTGAAATACTTATTCATAACCTTTTGGAATTTCAGGTCATGAGTAATCAATCGTATTATTTAAATTAAAATTTGTTAAAAACCCGGAGCTTCAAAAAACAGTCATAAACAAGAATGTGAGCGCTTTCTGCTCGTAATCGTATTACTTACCATACAATTACATAATTCAACTTTTTATTTAAAAAATATTGAACAAATCAATAATTTAAAAAAATTTGTAGCATGTATCTAAACTTGCAATTTCGAAAAAGATGGTTATAGATAGTTTTATATCAATCCAATATACTTTCCACAAGAAGCCAGCTTACACCGTGCGAATACGTCTACGTCAACGGAGAAAATGAAATGTTTGGCATCGTATTCAAAGCAAGCGCCGATATTGGCGAGAAAATTGCTTTACTCTGTAACCCTGCAGAATGTCATCCCCCTCTTTCCTTCCCCTTTACTCATGTCATCCCCCTCCTTCCTTCCCCTTTACTCACGTAAAAAAGTTCTCTCTATTTAACGACTTCCGTCATTTGTTTGGTTTCCCTAATGTCACAAATACGTTTGTGAAAAAACGTATAAGTACAGTTTTTCGTTCAATTATATAATATCCCCAGAATTGTGGAAAAGATATTCTCTAAAAAGGAATTGATAAAACAACCAACACATCATAGATGATAAGTTGTCTTTTCCTTGATGATGTTGCTTGTAATCCTGACATGAGTGATTACTGTTTCCAAGGTAGTTGACTTTTTATGTTTTTCTTACATTTACATTCTTTTTATGAAAAGAAACTTTCTCTAAGAATCACTGTAGTTCTATATTCGTGAAAAATGTTAGGTAATATGCAAAAAAGAAAGCTTTGCCTTTTGTGGTGTATAATTTTTTTTTTTTTGAACTTTGTGAAAATGGTTATTGAATAAAATTTATTAATAAATATAAAAGGAAAATATTCAGTTGGACATTTAGCTTCTTCTTTTATATTGAATTTATGGACGTCTGTAATTATATGTTAAGCTTAACATTCTTTAAAATTATTTTTTAGAATATCTTTATTAAGCATTATTTTCCTTTTTGTTTATATCGAGCATAAAGATTTTGTTTTATTTTATTTATATAAAATGTTTCTTAAAAGTTGTAACATAATTCAGTAATTTTAAAAGCCATTTCTTTTGTTTTTCTACTTGTGTTCCTTTTGCTTGTTTTTTATGGTCTTTAATTTAAAAATTATCATTCTTTTAAAAATGTACTTTATCATTTTGTTGAAGGTATTACAAAAAAAGGACTCAGTCAATAAGAATATATTGTATGTGATGGTTATTCTTCCACTATGTGTTTTTTAAACATAGTACATTCTAAGAAAAGTTTGACATGATTTGAAGTAAAAAAAAAGCATTAAAAAATTATGAATAATGTAAAAATAAAGCAATTTAGTAGTAAACAAAAAGTAATACTTTTAAAACAAATTGCTTTGAAAAGGATGGCATTCTTAAAGGGGATTTCACTTAATACAATTTTAAATAAATTTACCTTAATATTAATTAGTTTGATTAGTAACATACTCATGAAATTATTTATTTAACAAAAGGAAGAGTGTACAAATTGTAGAATGACTTTTCATTTTGTTCTTTGATGAATAAAAAATTGGCAAAATAAAACAATCTTACTTTCAGAAAATTAAATTTTAAAAGTTGAAAAAAAAGATTCTTGCATATTAATGTCACCGCATCAAAATTTGTGTCATGCAAATAGAGCAATGATATCAACTTGTTTTATTTGAAGAAAAACTATTCTTGTAGTGCAATTTTGGCTGCAGTGAAGCTAATACATTGCAAGTACTGAAAAAGTAACTAAATATATTGTAATTTTTTTTCAAAGGATAACATTAGGAAAATGAATGAAATTAGGTAAAAAACTTTCAGAATTAAGGTATTTGTAAAAGAAAAAGTAATCTTTCCATATTGCTCAAAACTCTGGTTACATAAACTACAGCTGGGTATCATATGAAAATTCAATGTTAACATGTATTGTTGCACTGAATTGGGTTTACAGCCCCAAAATCCTGGGATCCCGGGATTAAAATAACTAATCTCGGGATTTAATTTTGTCTGAATTATATTTTGAAATTCTTTTTCAAAGTATTGTGAATCTGTTATTACATTTAATGTATCTTATTTACTTTTTTGTTCTGCATATGGTTAATGCTAGTTTCCTTACATGTTGAACCTTGAAGGGTTCGAGGAGGGTGTGTATCTTAAATCGTAAAATTTCATATGTTTTCTCTTATTTTCATCTGTAACTTTCTCCCCATCACGAGTGGGGTCAGAAAACGGACATTTCTCCCACCCTCAAGATGTCCGGTATCAGCTAACTTAGAATTTTGGAAGATATCTAGTAGGGTTTTCAGCCCTGGGATCCCGAAATTCTGAAACCACGGGATCCCTGTGTTTTTTTCAATCCCGGAATTAAAATAACTAATGCTAGAATTTAATTTTTGTCTAAATTATATTTTTAAAAATTTTCTAAGAATTTAATCCTTCAAAAATTTATATTCTGCTTATGCTGAATTTTTTTGTGTAATTATAAGTGCTATATGCAAAAAAATATATGCACTTTATGGGAGAGCATCTCAAAGATCTAAGTCTCTCACTGCAGTGCTTACACAATAATATAAGCAACATCACAAGTATAGATTTTTCACAGTTCCTTTTCAATTAAATGCCGTTAATAAATAGTGGACTTGCTTGAAGACTTAAAACACTTCAAATCCCAATGAATTACTAACAGCTCATGCAACTGGATCTTTTATTTCGAATGAGGTAACACTTGAAATTGATTTACGTTCTGATTCAATAACTAGATCAATTTATGTAAAAAATCATTAAGTGTAGCAGAAGAACTAAATAAAGTTATCAAAGATGTATATGCATCAATGCAGTCAGTCTATTAGATTTGAGACACTGTCATCAAAAATTCAAAAAGAAATGTGTCTTTTTTGATAATGGAGGGAGACATATTGACTACCTGAAAAGAACATACTCCTATTTAATGACAGTAAAATTGGAACTTGCATTAAATATAGATAGGAATACCTACTAGTAAAGAATTGGAACATGCATTTTCTATGGCAATTTGTAACAAAAATAAGAAGCCGTTCCAACGATGAAACACTGGAGGAGATGTGTTTTCATAAGCTTATTTACAGTAACACAAGAAATGAAGAAATGCTTTTTTTAAAAAAAGTTTCATTATGCACTATTTTTATTTGTTTTTTATGATGAATTAATTTTTTTGTTTCATTAAAATATTATTAAGTCAATTTTTGATTATATTTTCAGTTTTATTATGCAATTTCAACTATGCTAATATGTAAATATTTTTAATAAATAGTTCATTCCTAATCCTGGGATT